>PVJX010001526.1:0-158709 GCA_004027295.1 Dolichotis patagonum
CCTCTTTAAATAAAATTATAAAAAAAAAAAAAAGAAGCCACGCCCCAGCGGCCCACTCTCCCGGTGGAACAGTCTCCGCGCCGCGCCCTCGCCCTCGGAAATCCTCGCTTCTCCTCCCATTTGCCCCACCCCCTTCCTTCCACCCTGGGCAATGGAAGGATTTTTTTCCCAACAATTTTTTTTAAAGTCTATGCCAGTTAAAGACACGCAGAGACTTTGAAGGTTTCCACATCTGGTCTGTCGCACAGCTGGAGGGCAGGAGCGTGCTGCACCTAGCACAGCATGGCGACAGATTAGCAGGGGATGCCTGGAACAGCGGGAGGGCGTCGGGACAGGGCACTTCCGCCATGCACACAGGATGAGTGCCACCGCCCTCGGATGGCAGGGACAAGGTTTCTTTAGTAGTGATAGCGTGGCAGCCCCGCAGAGCCACGGTGGCGATCCGCCCCGGGTGATGTAACAGCTAACAGGGGTTAAGGACATGCTGATCTTGGAAGAAAATGGCAGTTTCTAAAACACAGCTGAAAACACAGACAGGCCTCTTACGACATCGCTTTCCCCAATTCAGTGTCAGTTATGCCACTCCCAGCCTTGTGAGCCCAAACTGGGGCTGACGCCATCATTTCAAAAAAACCAAACAAAAACAAACAAAAATTAAGGCAAATACAGCTTAAAAGTTTGTATCAAATTTTTCAAGGTTTGAAAAGTGATACTAAAGAAACTTGCGTCAGTTTATTCAGAAGAGATTAATAAACTACCTTGCCTCTCTTTTAAAGAATAATTCCCAAAATGAGTCTAAGGAGAACCCCAGACAAGGAGTAACTGGTTAGGGACACGGCGACCCTGTGTTAGTCCTGCCCTGGGGAGGGAGGACTGGTCAGCAGGCCTGAGGGTGGTGTGACTGCCTCACACTTGTGCAAAGAGGTGCATCGGGCCAGCGACCGTGACTCGGTGAAGAGGGGCTAGCACGAGTCATGCACCCTCGGGTGCACCCTGAATGTGACTAGGTACTTTGTAAGATAGTTGAGCATTTGATTTGGAGGCTAAGGAGAGAATCGAATTGCATTTGATTTGGAGGCTAAGGAGAGAATTTGGGGATATTCCAGTAAGATATGCACACGGCATCCAGGCAGCGTGGGGCATGGACTTCCGGGACAAAGTGATGTTTTTCATCACAGCCAAAGAGGAACTTGCGTAAAGGTTTGCACTTGCCGCTCAGAGAGTCCCTTAGCCCCAAGGTTACAAAAGGCTTCCCGATTGCTATGCTTTACCTCCTTTTCTCTATCACCCATTTCTTCCTCTTCTCGGGCTTCATATACTAGTGGACATTTCCCACTTTCTTCTCTTTTTTTGGTACCGGGGATCGAACTCATGACCTCGCACTTGCCAGGCAGACGCTTAGGCCACTGAGATAAATCCCCAGCTCCCACTTTCTGCCTAACTATCCATTCCATACCTGACCCTCCAGGAGACACAGCTGCCTGCTCCTAATGGAACAACAATGCACCCTGAGATGATTTTTCATTCTTCTACTGTCTGTTCCCAAATGATGTGATCCCCTACTTTTCTTCTTTAATTACAGCTTTGTGGGGAGATAAGTCACATACCACAAAGCCCATGATGTACAGGGTGCAACTCAGTGTTTTTTACTTACCTATTTATCAGGTGACAAATATTTGGGTTGTTCCCACATTTTGGTAGCTATGAATAAGGTTGTCACAGACATTTGTGTGCAAGTCTGTGTAGAGACGTGTGTTTTCAATTCTGTTGGGTGCAGACCTAGCAGTTGAAACACTGAGTTGTATGCTAATTCTTTTTAACTTTTTGAAGAATCACTGAAATATTTTGCAAAGTAGCTACAGCATTTTGCACTCCTCTGGGCAATGCACGAGAGTTCCAACTTCTCCACATCCTTGCCAACACTTATTATTATCTGTCTTTTTAAATGATCGCCACACTCGTGGGGTGAGGAGGTGGTCTGCAGTCGTGGTTTGGATTCCCCTTTCTTAGTGGTAAATGACGTAGAGCGTCTTTTCATGTAGTCATTGGCCATGTCTTTTTTGGAGAATGTCTTATTCAAGTCTTTGGTCCTTTTTAATATTGGGTGACTGGTATTTTTACCTTCTAGATAGGCATCCTCGAATTGCAAGTCTTGTCTCCCTTATGTGGACTGTGCAGACCCTCGATGCCACCCTGGAAGGAGAGCTGAGGGACTTCTCAGGTTCAGTGCTGGGTCTTTGGGAATTATGAGGGGCTGGTTGCAAAGCTGACATGGACAGCTGATTCCTTTGAAGATTTTTCATCACCTCAACTAGTGATTTGTGGTCCAAGGCTGAGGTGCTGATTTCATTATTGCCTGTTGTTATTGATAAATGTTCACTGGATATTTGTTCTCCCAGAGTGAGCCCTGATTCAGGTAGAAGTTCTGAGAACAGAGTTTTTCAGTGAGCTAAAATATTCAGGTCAAATAGCGACAGTTCTCTTTGCGGAAACTCCAAATGCTTCCCCCCAGCTTCCAGAGATGCTAAGGTTGTGATTTTTCCAGCTACCATGCTCTTGAGACTGTGGAGATGAGTAATTCGGGGCAGGACCAGGGCAAAGGCTCATGGTTTCTACCAGACACTGACTTTCTTCTCTTAAATAAACTCCCGGATGGTTGCCAGCTTTTAGTCAATTTCGTTAAAAAAATTTATTCTGACACTTTTTGCCATGTCCCATTCATGTGACGTGGAAGTGGGTTTTCTAAGTTCCTGACTGTACTGTTTTGGAAGTGACCGCTCTTTCCCTCACCTCTGGAAATCCCTCCAGTTGGAGCCAGGCTGCTGCTTTGTGAATCATCTTGCCTGGCCCACTGCTGCTATATGGCGTGGAGTCCATGGCACCCACTGTACACTCTGGGATGTTCCAAAATTTTAATTGGTGTTACCTGAATTTACACAGATTAGAGAACAAGCTAGTGTGCTAACCTACATGCTTAATTACCTGCTTCTTCATCCTTTCTATGCTAGGTAAAGAATATGCTTCTAAATTTTGATGTTTAAAAACTTTCTACCATTAATAATTACAAAATTTTACAGTATTTCTGTGTTTGCATCCATTTGGTTTGGCTGGAAACTGTGATACATCTCAATCAAAAATTCAATTTGTTAACAGATTGAATAATAAAAGATTTTTAAGCATAAAAATATATACAGTTCTGTATGGGAAATGGAATGAAGGCGTATGAGGGAAAAAGAAAATGACATAAAATCTATTAAATTTTTATTATGTCTCAGCTCATTTATTAATTTCTAAAATAGATGGTGGTGATAATCACTGTGTCCTTTCTATTCTTTTGGGAAACCTTAGCACTGATAAAATTGTTTTATTTTAAAAACATACAAGACAGGCCATAAATTAAACTTTTGGCAAGCATTTAAAAGTAGGATTAAAAATTTCCTTTGACAACTTGAAAATATGCACTGGGAGGCTGGTATTTCCATCACTGCTGTTCAGGCAGTGGACAGAGGGGTTTGGACCATGGTGGTCTGACCTGTGTTTTCTTTCTACCTTTCCTCTCCAAAACTCAAACTCTAACATAAAATAACCTGGGGCCCCACTGCAAAATTCTGGGGATGAATGTGAACATGGAGGGTGAAACACGAGCTAGATGCCAGCTGGACGTCAGGAGCAGGACCTGGAAAGGAGGAGAGGCCACACCCCGGGGGCTGCAGAGGAAAACTGTAATCATGCGGGCAGTCCCCTGTGAGGACCTCAGATAGCATTTTAGCCACTATCAAAGCCCCAGTGACACAGGGCTCGCCTCTGACATCCAGCAGGAAAAACCCAGGGCCAGGAAAGGGCCGAAAAGTTAAGTGTAGTCATCACTAGGGTGATTATTTTCCCCTTGCTTTTCTAATCTTTATGAAGTAACCTAGTGTCACTTGTGAAAATTAGACTGCATGAAAATGAAGTCAGGCTGAGGACAGGCAGGCGCCCCAGTAGCGGTCACTTTCTTCTCTTCTGATTCTCCCACGTTCTTTCCTTCAAAGTCTCGTTAGCGTTCTCATTTAGATTTGCTGACAGTTCAGGAGTCCTTATTCCGGCACACGTCCCTCTGTGCCTCAGTGCAGGGCCCTTAGGCCTTGAGACTGCAGCCCTTCCTGCTGCCCCTTCCTCTTCTCTGTGCCTCAGCATGCTTCCCAGATTTGGTGACCATGAGCTTGGGTGTGACCTGGAGCCCCAGAGTCATTGCTGTGGTGGTGACTAGGCAAGGGGCTTCAAATCAGAGTTTTGGAGACTCGAAGTAGGCTAGAACATCTCATGTGTACCTACTCTCTCACACACACACACACACACACACACACACACACACACACACGGACACAGACACATACACACTTCATATATATCTGAGTGTATGCAATGCTGGGAATTAAGCCCAGGGCTGTATGCATGCTAAGCACATGCTCTCCCACTAACTGCCATCCCCCAACCAGACAGATGCATGGTGATGTGAGAATCCTGTGTCTTATGCAGACTGGGAGGAAGCTTGTAGGTGTTCAGAACGGCCAGGCCCCGGGTGGGGAGTGAACCTAGAGCAAGCTTCATTTGTTTCAAGGAGTAGAAACCACAGGAAACATTTCCCAACTTGGATCATTTTTGCAGGCAATTAATCCCACAGGAAGCTAGCGTCCTACAGTACGCCGGTGTTCTATAAACTCTGGCTTTGGAAACGGCAGATTGGAAAATCCATCTCCGCTTGTCAATCATTCAGTTCCCTTGTGCGCATAGCATGTTCAAGGCCCTAGGGGCAGAGCAGCGAGCATAGCAGGTAGCCCAGCCCTCGAGGGATGTGTATGTGAGTGGCCAAGAGGAATCCTGAACAAGGGGATATCCTCTGCAGGTCAGACGTGGCTTAGGGTTAGAGACAAACCAAGCAAACAGGCAGATCCCTCAGCAAACAAACAATGACAAATAGGATCCAGGGATAAGCAGGGTCTGTGAGGAGGGTGCAGTTTTAAATGGAGTGGTCAAATAAAGGCCTCAAGGTGACACTGAATCAGGAATCAAGCCCCGAGAGTACCTGGGGGTATTTCCAGTACCTGTGTTAAGGTCGAGCTAGAACCGTGCCTGATATGAGGTCTTGGTAAGAAAGAGGAACTGCAGGGATGGGGCTGGAACACTGGGTATCAGATGGGTCCCAGAGGAAGGGGAGCCAGGCTGTGAATTTGCCCTAAAAAACTGGCTCTGTCTCGGAGCGGAGTGAGAGCTTTGGAAGGGTATGAATGGAGTGTGACACCACTGATTTTGTAAGATTTCTCTGCCACCTCTATGAAGGACGAGTGGGGACAAGGAAATCAATGAAGAGGCTGTGCAGGTCCTGCATGAGAGAGGAGAGGCCGACGTCAGACAGGAGGGTGTGGTAGGGATGGTCAGGGAGGTCACATCCGAGCACAATTCTGCAGGTAGCGCAGACAGGCATGGCGGGTGTGCGCGGGTAGAAAGCGGAATCAAGGAGGGCCCTCCGAGTCTCTCACTCGCCCCAAAAGGCCATTTAGTCAGATGGGAAAGACTAGGAGAAACAGGTTTATGTTGGCAGAAAAGTGATCAGTTGAAGGTGAGCAAAACTTGAGTCATCTCAACGGGGACCCCAGACCTCACCAAATTTAAGAGCTAAAACTATAAACCTTCCAGAAGGACACATAAGAGAAAGTTTTGATGATCTTGGATTGGGCAAAAAAATTTTAGATACAACTCCAAAAGCACAATGTGTAATTAGAAAAAATAAATTTGAATCTATCATAATTAAGACACATTTATACCTCAAAAACACCAGTGAGAAAATGAAAAGACAAACCATTGACCTATAAAAAGCACTGTACTTTCAAATTATTTATCTGATAAAGTACTCATATGTAGAATAAAGAATTCTTTTTTTTTTTTGAGACAGTATCTCGTTATGCAGTTCAGGCTGCCACTGAGCTCACTTTGTAGCCCAGGCTGGTCTTGAACTTGCAATGATCTTTCTGCTTCAGCGTCCTGAGTGCTGGGATTACAGGCATGCACCATCATGCCTGCCTAAGAACTCTTTTTTAAAATTTTTTTTAAAATTTATTTTATTATTTTTTTTATCAGTACCAGGGATCGAACTCATGACTACACGCTTGCAAGGCAGGTGTTTATGCGCTGAGCTAAATCCCCAGGCCCAAGAACTCTTAGAACTATATAGTAAGACAGAAAAGTTTGAATACAAGTTTTACTTGAGAGATGTATAAATGGCTAACAATTATATAAAAATATTTCAAAATCATTAATCATTGGTGAAATGCAAGTTAAAAGCACAGTGTGATACCAGTCCGTATCCGCCATAAAAATGCTACACCTGCATATGGTCTCCCTTTATATGCAATTTCAATTATGTGTTATCAACTGCAGTCCAAAAATATTAAGTGGAAAGTTTAAGAAATAAACAATCCATGAGTTTTCAAGGGCACGTGTTTCTGAGCAGCACGCTACAATCTCGTTGCACCCAGCTTTGTTCCATCTGGGACATGAATCATCCCTTTCCCAATGCACCTGTGCTTCTTACATTGCCTCCTCTCGGTCACTTAGTAGCTAGCCACGCTAGTTATCAGGTTCGCTGCCATGATACCCAAATGCTTGTGTTCAAGTTATCCTGATTTTAACAGTGGCCCCCAAATGTAATGGGAGTGATATTGGCAATTCAGTCATGGGAAAGGGAAGCTGTGAGCTGTCTCTTTTGAGTAGCTGGAAGTTCTTGACTTAATGGAGAAAGAAAGAAAAAAATCAGATGCTGAGATTGCAAAGAGATGCAGAATAATAGATAATAAGATAAATAACAGATAATAATAAGATACTTTGAGAAAGGACTTATATAACTTTCATTACAAATAATGTTGAAGCTTCTATTTTATTATTAGCATTGCTTACCTCTTATTGTGTTTAATTTTTAAATTAAGTATTATCATAGGTAGTTATGTAAAGGAAAAAAACCTGTTACCAGATTCAGTTCTCTATGAGTTTCAGGCATCGACTGTGGTCTGTGGGGTGAACCCCTGTGGATAAGGGGAGAGAACTATAATTAACCACAGATAATACAACTACTGGGACAGATGCAGCGAAGTTGGAACTCTCGTCCCGATTGTTGGTGTGAACATAAAAAAAGTGGCACAACCTCTTTGGGACAGACTGGCAGTTTCTTAAAGAATTAAACACAAATTTTGTCAGGTTGGGCTGGGGATTTAGCTCAATGGAGTAAGCACCTGTCTGGCAAGTGTGAGGTGATGAATTCAATCCTCAGCACCAAAAGAAAAAAAAAAATTGTCAGATGGCCTCAATAGTCTACCACTAAAAATCTTCCTAAGAGAAAACACAAACATATGTCTACAAGAAGACATTACAAGTGTTCATAGCAGCCCTGTTTATGAGGCACCAAAATGAATATATTCTAAATGTCTACCTATAGGTGTATAAATAAACAAAATGTGGTATGTCTGTAGGATGGAATATAATCCGGCAATGAAAAGAAACGAAACGTGGATACATGCTACAGCATTTATGAATCTCAAAGAAACTATGCTAAGTGAAAGAAGCCAGACACCAATCACTGAGTATCTGATTCAGTTTACAACAATGTCAGGAAAGCTTTGCAGAGGTAGAAAACAGCTCTGCTTTGCCTAGAATTGAGGATGGGAGTAGAGCTAAAGAGGCAAAGAGGTAGTTTGGGGGTTTGTGAAAATGTTTAAAAATATTTATACATCTATATATTTACAAAACAAAATTGCTGAATCATATACAGAGGTGCCTCAGTTTGTGAATGTAATTTGTTCTTTGACTTTGGGAAAGATGCCCAGGTTTGTGCTCATGCAGGAAAGATGGCTGTGGTTGTGTCTGTCACACACTGCAGAGTTTGCAAACAGAAACAAAATTTGCCCGACGCTTCTGTTCTCAAACCAAATAGTTTGTAAATGAGTATGTTCATGAACTGAGGCACCGACACCCCGGTTCATGAACTTAGTTTGTACTGTGATTCTGGGGAAGATGGCCACATTCGTGTTTGCATGGGGGAGACAGCTGGTTGTGTTCATCTCCAAATGCTGAGTTCTGCAAACGGAAGCAAAATTTTGCCAAATGCTGTTTGCAAACCAAATTTCTCATGGACAGAAATATTTGTGACCTGAGGCATCACTATGCTTACAATACGTGAGTTTATGATAAGTGCATTTGTCTCTATAAGGCTATTACAATGAGCCATCTTATTAATATGCAGCAGCAGGTACTGTGTAGGGAGGGCATGCACCGTCTGGAAGAGGTGCGGGCTGGCAGGAACAGTGGGGGACCGCTCAGAGCAGGACAGGATTCACAGCCTTGAGGTGCCAGCAGGAACCAGCCCTGATGCGGAAAGCAGGGCCAAGCACTGAGGCTGGCCCCCAACACTGAGCGGCTGGGTGGGAGGGAGAACTCCCACGGGCCAGGAGCGGGCAGCTGGAGAGGCAGAAGGAAACCCGGTGCCTGCAGCTCCGGAAGCCGAATAACAGAGCAGGAGGGAGGAGGCGCTCTGACTTTCTGCCACCCAAGGGTGCTGCTGGAAGTTCAGTAAGACTGGGACAAGAACAGACTCTTTAGCAAATGTCTGGTTTGTCGTGACTTTGACAATATTTTCAATTAGTGGGTGGGGATGTGGGTCAGATTGGACTGGGTTCCAGAGAGGACCAGAGACAAAAGTGGGAAAAGATGAGTCTGGAGGAATTTTGCTGTGAATAGTTCTCTTTTGAAGGGAGGTTAGAGAACTGAAACCATGAGAAGTGTATGGGGTCATGCCTTTCTTTGCAAATAATAATAATAATAATAATAATAGTTAATATTACTTGTGTGATCTTAGTGCTTCAGTGTAGCTCCCTGAGTATTGTGTGAAGTGGTGAACTTCAGGGTTGATGGATGATTGGTGCTTCCTGCGTTTCTTGTGTGAATCCTCTGCCCGGTCTGGTCCCCAGGGTCGCCCTTGACACCCAGCTCTCTCCTCTGGGTCCTGCACTGCACATCATAACGTGTGATTCCCAGGTCAGTGCCTCCAGGATTTGGTGACTCCTAAAAATTATCCCCCAAATAATTTCTCTGTTTCATTTACATCCAGTTTCACTAGTTTCTGAACTTCCTTTTGCTCCAATACTGAGAAACTGGCTCTGAAATGGTACTTTAATCAGGGAACCTAACATGAATGAGTGGGAAACAGATCTTAGCAATGAAGAGATTTATATTCCTAAGAAACCACTTAGCTTTTGATAGCTCCTCCCTGAAGAGATGGTGCAAGATGAAATCATGGGAGGGTGTATATTCTTAAACTAGACATTTATTTGACTTGAAACTTGGGCATGTCCCATGGAATGATTTCTTTATTTGGAATGTTATGACTATCTATAGATATATACTTGATCAGCAAATTCAAAGCTGAAGCTTTCACCGTGTGGATTTGTACTGCTGTTCCCCAGGGAGGTGGCACTGCTGGGTATGTGTGTGGCACAGGGTGGGAGGTCATCTGGTCTCAGTCTGTGGATGCCACTTGGCCTTGGCGACACTTGGAGCCCTGTGGGAATGCTACGGTGGGACACAGGGTCGTGGGTTTAAAGGGCAGTGAGGGGCAGCCTGGAGCCATGAGAGAAGCAAAAGGTCAGGAATCCAGATAGCTCCAGATGGGCAGACTCCATCGGAAGGACACGGGGGCGAGCTGGTCAGCAGCAGGTGGGCACAGCCATGGGGCTGAAAGCAGAGGGAACAGCTAGAGATGCTGTCCGTCTGTCTGTCCTACACAAATTATGTGGTGCCATCCACATGTGAGCATAGCTCGAGGCAGTTGAAGGCCAATCTCTGCTGCCAAGGATCTCTGGTCTGGTGGTCTGTGGTGTGTGCACTGATAGCAAGATGATTTAGTTATAGGCAGCTGAGTGAGTTAGAAATACTACAGGTAGTCAGACAGGGCTGGGCCCTCGAAGGAGCCAGTACAGAAGGCCAGGTACCTTACAGCCTTGGAGGAGACAGACATCTCTGCTGTGGGCCAGATCTCAAAGCAAACGCAGCCATACCCAAAGCACGAAGGTCAGGGATTGATAGTCTAAATCAGTCTCGGTCACCCCGAGGTGGCCAAGAGTCACCATCCCAACCCTCTACAGAAAGAGTTGCCTGCTTGCTACATGACTCACTTCCGTATTTGTCCCTGATTTAGTCAATTTTACCTGAACAATTAATCTTATTGGTTGACCATAGTTCTGACCCACCTCATGCCCTTCTGCCTTGTGAGTTCCCAGTTTTCCCCATCTTGGACCCCTCTCACCTCATGGTTTTACTCTATAAAAGTCCCTAGAAAAGGCAGAGTCTTTGGCAACTGTCTCTGTCTCAGACAGAAGCTTTCTCTCTCTCAATGAATATATTCTGCTCTTAACCTCTGTTGTTCCTAAAATTCATTCTTTGAGAATTAGAGAACACGAACTTGTACCGAACGTAGGTTGAGAGTTTTATTCCTCTATGTCAGTTTCAGACACTCACACTGCACAAGGGCCGTGAAAGCACAGAAAGGTTCCACACAGACCCCTTGGCCCGGAGGAAGTTTCCAGAAGGGGGTGACATGTAGATATTGATTTTTGAAAGCTGAGTGGTTAAACTGGGTGTAATGCACACGCTAGTAATCTCAGCACTCAGGAGAATCACTGGTTTCAAGCTGGAGCTACACAATGAGATTGTGTCTCAAAAAACCATACAAGGAAGAAAAGGAGGAAGAGAAGAAGGAGGAGAAGGAGAAGGAGGAGAAGGTGAGTAGCTGAGACAAAAATCTAAACAATATTGTAACAAAAATCCAGTAGAGAAAAGATTCTTGTACGGTAAGGAACTCAGGAAAACCATCCATTTGAGTGCGATTGGAAAAGATGAGGAGATGCTGGATCAGCAGTGTTGTAGGCATTCTAAACCGGCTTTATATCTTGGATGAAGTCCTGCTCAGATGCCTGAGGTCACTGCTGGGCTGCAACACTGCCACGTGTCTCTATGGGCAGCTGTAAGTCACTAGCTCTAAAGAGCGTGAGGGTTAAGTTTGCCCCGTAGAGCGGTGTCATAATGCACCAAGAGGACGAGAGCTCTGAGGGCAGAGCTAAGACTCAGGAGTCTCACTCCATCATTTGTATCTACTGATTCACCGGAGACCTAATCTTCTAATCATATGCCAATCTGTGATAGTCGCACTGTTCTGATACTTAATAATACGGGTAAAGACCTTAGCGGTGACTTCAGATGACTGACTAGCTTTAAACATGGTCTTAAGTTCTCAGTCTGATGCTGTCAGATTTGCCTGCCCTCGGTCTGCCTGGCAGCCTGGTAGTCTCCCCACCCCCATCAAAGTCTCAGATCAATCAAACAGTTCCATAGTTTTCCCAGCATTAATCCATGAGCATCAACTTTGGTGCTCAGGCTGGATTCGAAGTTTCACCTCAGAAAACGCAGGTAAACAGTGTTTATAAATTGGTCACAAGCAAAAAGTTTCCTAAAAGGAGCTATGAAGTGAGGGAAACGATACATTTCCAGCATTTTGGCCACTTTCTGAATGGTATTTTGTTACAGCAGCTGAGCTAAGATAAATTGTAAGCTCCAGAAGTGAATACTTTTGAGTATTTAGGAAAAGAAATACGCCACATTCTGCTTCTATTCTTACTGTTTCCTAACAGCTCTCCTTGTAGGACTGCTTCTAGGTTGCAAACTTTCTCCCAGGGTTGGACCTTAGAGTAGTTTCCCAAATCCTCTCACTTGCAGCAGTTACTGTAGTCCCCACCTCTGCCCCAGCCACAGTGGGGACTGGAAAGTGGGTCCCACTTCTCCTCACCCAAACCACTTTTCCTGGAGAGCAGTGAGCCAAGGGCAACGGTTTTCTCCACAATAAGCAAATAATTCACAGGTTCATTGTGCTGTGAATAGAGACCAAAGCTCTAGGGGAGATGGGGGAATGTGAGGGGTGAGTGTGAGTGTCCTAAATGACAAGGTCACCTAGGGCCCCGGAAAGCGCCCTCACTTCTTCCAACATAAAATTCAAGTGCCTCCACTGACATATGTCACCCTTAACTGTATCATCTCCTTTGACTTTCTACATGTTTGATTGTCCACACCATTTCTACTTTAATAAATCCTTCCTAACCTACTCATTTATAGAAATATATTCCAAAAGTGGAGTGGAAAACGCTATCCTTTAAAACGGCACAAAGTTTTGATAAAGTGAGATGGAAGCAGTGGTCATGCATGAAAAATAATGTCCTTAAAATGAGCATAGTGGTGTACCCCTGTAATCCCAGCACTCTAGGAGGCTGAAGCAAGAGGCTCACAAGTTCAAACCAAGCCTGGGGCAACTGGGGTGACTTAGTGAGACTCTTAAAAGAAGAAAAGAAAAGGAAAGGAAAAAAGAAAAAAAAGACGCAAAACAAAACAAAACAAAAGGACTTGGGGATACAGCTCAGTGTGAGGTCCTGGGTTCAATTCCCAGGACTGAAACAAACATACTAACAAAGGGGGAGGCACTCACTGCGGGGACCCCTCCGGGCTGGCGCGCTCAGGAGGTACGTCTTGGGCTCTTCCTGCCCCGGCTCCTGCTGGGAGCCAACCTGGGCTTTTCCGGTCACCATTTCCTCGGGGCCAGCTGTTGGTGGCTGTGGACAGAGGAGTAAAGGTTCAGAGGGGCCCAGGGTTTCAGGTGGCTCAGTCCCTCAAGAGGGATGAAGTCAGTCACCAGCAAAGGGGTGCTATGGAAACCTGGACAACTGTCTCCCTGTCATCTGAGTCATAGTGGACAGCCACACCCTAATCCTCACCTGAAGAATTGGTGCCAGCCTGGATGTTTTTTGAGACAGAGTCTCATGATGTAGTTCGTGGTGGGTCTGAGCTCACTATGCAGCCCATGGTGGCCTCAAACTCTCAGAGAGCCTCCTGCCTCAGCCTCCTGATGCTGGGATTACAGGTGTGTGCCGCAAATGCCCTACACAGCTCTGAGTTTTTCTGTGGGAATTTTAAAAATAAAATCACTGAGGTGTCTCAAAATAAGATGGTCATTTTCACTTTCTATAGGTAAAATTGCATAGATCACTGCAGGGGGGAAAATCACAATCAAGTAATTCATTCCTAACTCCAAATAGATTGGGAACAACTGTTAAAATATCACCTGCTCATGTGGGGAAGCTATTGAGCTGGCCCCAGCTATTTGCTGGCCCCAGGGAGAAGCTGCTAGGGTCTTCTCCAAACTCCGAGGGGGAAAACAGGCAGGGAGATGGGGACAGTGCCTTCGGGGGCAGGGCTTGCTGCCAAACTCTGGCTGCAGGGGGCGGGAAGTGATTTAACTTCCTGGCGCGTGGTTTGCCATGTGTAAGGACGGCACACATTTCCACAGGGGAGGCATCGTGTGGAGCGCTGAGATTCTGACTGCAGTCGACCAGGTGGGCCTGGGGCATTTTGGCAGAGCCATCCGGAGGAATCACGGCAGGGTGACACCTGTACCTCCCGGCAGAGACCTATTACACCCTGGCGTCCCTCCCCTGCAGTCTAGGAGTGGCTCTGGCCTCCTCCAGCTCACTGTGACTGTAGACCGAAGGCTACAGCTTTTTCATCTGCGCACGTGTGCACAGCAATAGGAGAAAAGGGTTAGAGCTCTGGGTGCAGGTCGCCCCAAAGCGATCAGAGATTGGCTCTCCTGACTGGTGCCCGGGCAGCAGCCCCAGCCCCGGAGCCCTGCTCTGCACAACCTCGTCTGGGCCTGCAGGAGAGCGGGCTGGCTCTGCCCAGCAGAGGGTGCTGAGCTTGGAGGACCTGGGAGGGAGGACTCCTGCCCGCTGGGCTCCCGGGGTGCCCTTCCCTCATCCCCCCATCACCCAGTGCCTGCTGGCTCAAGATGGCGCGCCCCTTCCCTGCCTCCCTGCCTCTCTCCCTGTCTCCCTTCCCACCTCCCTCTCTCTCTGCCTCTCTCCCTCACTGGTATCCGATCCGCCCTGCCCGCCACCCCACAAGGACCTCTTCTTCCCTGCCTCCCCTCGCAGCAAACGGCAGCTCCTTAGCGGGGGCACAGAGTTACCTGGAAAAGGTTTATCTTGTCCCAGCCTAAGGAGGACCTCCTGCAAGATGGGGGAGGGACAGCCCGCAGCCTGGGAGCCAGGGGTTGGCCACTGGCGGAAATGGAATTCGGGCTTGGAGGGAGAGAGGGGAGTTCCCTGGAATCTGCAATCCTGCACTGCCATCTACCGCCTGTCCTCGTTCAAGGCCTTGGTGACAGCGCCAAAACACCGCTCCTTTTAGACTTCTCAAGGGAGCTGGGAAGAAACTTACAGGGAAAAAGCTCCGAGTACAAACCCCAGCCCGGTCACAGGGTCATCCACCAGCTCACACCCAGGGTCCCACACACCGGCTGGCCCTCCGCACCCAGGGGCACAGGCCCCAGAGCCGCCCAAAGTTGGGACTGCAGCAGGGATGGTCCTCCTGACGGAGTCTGTGTGCCCTGAGGGTGACCTGACACCGTCCACTCGCATGACTTCCTTGCACTTCCTACCTGCTTCTTTCTCCGTTGTCTTTGGGCCTTGGAGCTCTTCTCCCGCCTTCCCACTTCTGCGTCCTGGTCATTTTCAGTGGACTCCTTTGTTGAAATGCAAAGGGGGGAGGGGAGAGAATCTTAAGACGGGAAGCGGGGAAAGATTTTCAAGTATTAGAGTTAAGAGCACCACGCTGACCAAGGGGCTGCGGCTGACATCAAGTGATGGTCAATTTAAGCGGCCATCACTACCAACTCTCCTCCAAATGACAAGTTCTGGAAAACTTGAGTCCCAGAGAAGTGGTTGTAAATAGGATATTGGAGCGCTGCCGTTACAGTTCTGCATTTATGCTTTCAGGATTTATTGAGTGCTTATGGTGTTCCTGAGTCTAGGGGCTCAGGAAAGGGCATAGCATGCTCTCTGCTTCACCTCTGGAGAAAGGTAACTAATTAACAAGGAAATCTGCTGGGACAGATGGAGAGCCACAGCCCAGGACAGACAGCGGAATCATACTTGGGATTCCACAGCCTACTTTTCTTCCCAGCCTTACTGTTACAGGCAGCTGAGTTAGACAGAAATATTACAGGCAGCGGGACAGGGCTAGGTCCTGGAAGGAGCCAGTGCAGAAGCCCAAATACCCTGCAACTGTCAGGGAGACAGATGCTTCCTGCTGTGGGCCAGGCCTCAAGACAAAAGATCAAGCCAATACATCCATATCCTAAGGACTAATATTCTAAATAGTTCTCTATTACCCTGAGGAAGTCAGGAGTCACCATCCCAACACCCCAAGGGGAGAGTCCCTGCTTCCTAAGAATACCTGCTTTCTACGTGACTCACCTCCCTATTTATCCCCGATTTCGTTTTACCCGAGCAATTAATCTTACTGGTTAAACGTAGTTCTTCCCTTATGCACATCTGCCTTGTGAATTCCCAGTTTTCCCCACCCTGGACCCATGTCACCCCATGACTTTTACTCTGTAAAAGTCCTTAGAAAAGACACAATCTTTGGCAACCCTCTCTCAGACCTCTCTCAGACAGAAGCTTTCTTTCTCTCAATAAATATAGTCTGCTCTTAACCTCCATTGTGCCTCAAATTCATTCTTCCATTTTAGAAAACACGAACTCTTACCAAACATATAGTAGATCGGGAGTTTCATTCCCCT
The DNA here is from genome assembly GCA_004027295.1 of Dolichotis patagonum. Classification (NCBI taxonomy): domain Eukaryota; kingdom Metazoa; phylum Chordata; class Mammalia; order Rodentia; family Caviidae; genus Dolichotis; species Dolichotis patagonum. Next base: position 15,707 of record PVJX010001526.1, read on the forward strand.
ATATCATTACCAGCAGGTAAGAAGAAATGAAAATACAGTATATACTGGCTTAATCACCACGCGAATCTCAACGCAGAGGAAAATTTGGCAAATCTTTTTGAAACAGGAGAAACACAAAGGTCATTTTCTTTAGACATTATACTTTATAGCATCTTAAACATAAAATAGTAGAGCAAAAATCTCAAAAGTACTCAAGTTCTGAACTTTTCGTGCCTGAGAGTTGTATAGACCGGGGACATAAACACCTCGGGGTAAACAAGAAGAGGCAAGAGAAACGCAGAGCCTCTTTGGCAAACCAAATTTGTGAGACCTCTTTTTCTAAAATCATTGCTTTTTCTAAATATGTTGCTTTTATACTGGAACACAAGCCTGGATCTTAACAATGTGATAAGGGTTCAAGCAGCCACGTAGATTTCCAGCCCGGCTCAACTGCGTCACGGTGGATTTTCCTCTCCTTTTGGAGCTGACCTCCCTCTTTCCTAAGGGCTCACGGGGATGCAGTGTTCTTTGCTCAGCGACTCGCCAAATTAATTACAACATAATGGTTAACTAGGAGGTGTGCAAGTAGGACTCCTAACACCAACCTGTTTTTATTGGCTTAGGACGGTCTGATGAGAAATCCAGATCATCTTTTCCTTTCCAATAATGTTTCATCTTTGATCATTGGAAAACTGTCCAGGGAAACTTGCGATAAGATGAAATGGAAGATCCACGCAGGCGCTGGGTTTTGGTCACCATGGAACCCCCAGGGACCAGAGACCCAGCACATCGTTTTTTAACACAGTGGTGGGCAAATATAGGTCTGTGTGGCTTTTAGGTACTTAGTATTGTGCTCGAAGTTAATCTGCATGGCTTTTACAACGTGTGTCGTGAGGATGTTTGAAGCCATGCATTGAAAACAGCGCAGTGTCTCTGCCTTTGGTCTTTAATCAGACTGAGAGGCACACACTATCCTCTGATTAGTGGCCTCTGGTCTCCAAATGGCAGGTGGCTTCCCTTCAGAGGTTCGGGCAGGGATTTAGTGAGTTTTTGTGCACTATGAGTCTGGAATTGCAAGACTCTGACAGAGCATTTTATTAGCAAATGTGATCAACGTAATCTACAACCGTGACCGTTATTCTGAAGATCATCGTGCTTCAGTAGGGTCGGCCCAGGAGCAGGTAGTGAATTAGACCTGCTGCATGGTGCAATTCATGACATGGTGACAAGTTTCAGAACATTTGGGGACAAGATAGATGGGGATGCCTGTTGGCCTGCATCACTCTCACCTTCTCCATCATGTGCCTGATATCGAAAGCCTGGAAACTCAACTGGGCCTGAGGATGCCTCCTTGCCTGGAGTCTTTCCTTAACAACCTGCAGCCTAACTCGGTATGTGCAGGAACTGAAAGCCTAACTTAGGAATAGACATTGTAACAGATAACCGAGTCTCACCAATCACAGCACTGAGTGGGTCAGATCGTGTTCAGATAAGGCATCTCTGAGCTGTAACCAAGCCAGCTGTTCCTCTCTTCCTGTTCTTCACTTCCGTTTCTCAGCAAAAATGCTGCTGGGCCGTGGGCGGAGTGGCACTCCTGACCGTCCTCTGCTTCTGAGGGCTGTCCCACTCCTAAATTGCCCTTGCTTCAACTCAGCACTATTAGCTTTAACCTAATAGTTCTCTTAACACATGCAGTTCATGCTTGTTGTTCGCTGTCAGTTTCTCAATAAAAAGCTCATGCTTGAAGGGGGCATCTCAACAACCACTTACCTCTGTAATTATTCTTACTTTTTCTTCCCTGGGATTCATTTCGGCTCTGATGGGTCTCTAAGAAAGAACAATGAAGAAGTCAGGCACTGGGAAATCGACGAAGTCTCATTCTTCGTCCATCAATGAAGATGAAGCTGAGCTTGTCCGTTACCTCAGTGTTTGAGTGGAGAAGACTGTGCTCCTCCCAGGAATACAGCACCCGCAGGCTAGGTGGGTATCAGCCCTGCAGGGGCAGGGAGGAAGTCAGCTGCACAGGTCAGTGGAGTCAGCTCCCCAAGGACGACCTCACAGCCTCTGCTCTCCCCGTCACCCCTCCCCTCTTCTCTTCTTGCCTCACTCTTGACCTTGGTTTTCACTCAGTGGAGATGAGACCAGAGAGAAACCCAAATGCCCCTCATGTCACCAGCCACCTCCTAAATCCTGTCACCCTTCTGTTTCTCCTTGCTGCTGTGAGCTGGTCCTGCTCCCATCTAGCCAGTTGCCCTGCCTGTCTCTGGGTCATCATCACTTCTGTCCTTCTGGACAGCTCCCCTGGGTCATCTGGACAGTCGCTTCCTTCTGCTCCGTGAGTTCAGGCCAAGCAGTGTTAAAGTGCTGTGATTTATCCATTCCTTTGAAATCAAAGCTCTCTTGACTCTTTCTAGCTACTGCTTACTTTTCCAAACATTATAGAAGTTTCCCCAAAATATCCCCTCTTCCTAATCATTTTTTTGGGGGGAGCAGGAGCCTACCGCACTGAAAATTGCTCTTGCTGAGTCTCTAACGATCCCCGCATGGCCTCATTGTACTTGACCTCATCAGAAGCATTGCGTGTTGAAAGCAGCCCACCACTTCCTTTTCAAATACTTTCTTCACTTGGTCCTCAGGATAACTTCCTTCCTTGTGTTCTTTCCACTCCTTAACTGCTCCTCAAAGTCCTTTCTGGTTTTTCCTCATCGTCCAACACCAAACACTGGAGTGTTCTGGGCTTCAGCCCAACCCGCCAGCACTCTCCTGTCGCTAGGCTTCCTGTGCTTTTCATGAACTTCTTATAGGGACATCCTGAGTCCAGGCAGCTTCCCAGAATGCCAGACCCAACTGTGTGACTCCCTGATGGTCACCATCCTTTGCATAAAATCCCCAGACAGCTCTTGGCTTTTACCCTGAGCCTGCTTGTGTTGCAGCCTTCCTGTCCCAATAAATAGAAATCCGGTCTCCTCAGCCCAAAAATCCTAAATTCTTTCTCAACCCCTCCCTGACATATCACATCTGCAGTAATGAACTGTAGGTGTCAACTTGACTGGATGAAAGAATAACTAGAAAGCTGGAAAGGCATTATTTTGGGTGCGGCTGAGGGTGTTTCCAAAAGAGGTGCGTATGTGAGTCCGAGGGGAGGTGATTAGGGAAGACCTGTCATCAATGTGAAGGGCAATCTACTTAGCTGGGGACCCGCAGAGTACAAATACAGAAGGCGAATTGTTGTCTCCCTCACTCTCCTAAGAGCGGGGACATGTTATGGCTTATATCTAGATGTCCCCCAAAGCCTCATGTGCTCATGGGATTTTGGGAGGTGGTTGGATCACAAGTGTGCAATACTGGTTTAACCTGATAAATGGATTAATTTACTAATTGGTTTAGCATAATGAGAAGGCCCACCCTGAGTAGCCCTGATGGAATATCAAGGCAATGAAAGAAGGAAGACCAATGCTTGCAGCCTCTTGCCTGCCATGCCATGGACTGTTTCTCTTCTGCCATGTTCCTCTGCCATGCAACCTTGTCTTGGAGTCAGCTGACTATGGCATGAAACTCTATAAGCTCTATAGGAAAAGGCACTTTTCCTCTTTTAACTTGTGAGTGTTGGATATTTTTGTTCCTTCAATGAAAAAAAATTAGCTAAAACATTATCCTTTCCTGAAGCTCAGGCTCTCTGGTCTGTGGACCCCAACACTTACTTATACCAGCATCCTCTCTGAATCTTGAGCCCTCTGCCTCAGACTAGTTCCATCTCTAGCTTCTCTCATCATTCCCTCATTCTGAGGCCTCTGGGCTTTAACTACACCACACTGTCAGCACCCAAGGTGGCCTGTCGTGGGCGGCCCACTGCCACAGGGACAGCACCGATCCGTTCAGGAGGACAGAGCCCCTCCTTAGGCTCCTCCTCCCATCACTGCTGCCCTGGGGGTGTTTCCCGGGACACACTTGAACCACAGCACATAGCATGCCATTCAGGGCAGGGAAGGACCAGGGTCAGCGCATCTGTGGTGTTCCCTGGCCCTCCTGGGGAATTCGCATGTTAAAGGGAAATGAAGGATCTGAGCGCCCACGGTGTGCCACACAGACCTCAGAAGATTCCACACGTAAAAGAAGGTGCAAAATGAGAGCTGACTGGGAAATAGAGGCAAGAAGAGAACCTAGAGGGAAGCGGAGGGAGAAGGAAAAAGCACCCACGGACCTGAAGTTCTTCAGTAAACAACTGTGGTCATCACGAACTGGAAGGAAAGAACTGTGACATATTTTACTAAGTAAAAAAATGACCCTCTGTAAATTAAAAAAAAAACTTAGAGCGAAAGAAAAAATAGAAGTAGGAAATGACAAATGTAATGGAACTGCCTTTTTCTCATTTTTTTCTCCTGATCATTACCTTTGAATGAATTTCTAAGGAAATGAAACGACACCAAAATTTATTTTTCTTATGAACACAGTGGCTAAGAAAAGATAAATCAGTCCTGTGCCACTTTAACAAGCAACTTAGCACCATCATTTTCGCTGGGCACTTGTTAATCTATTCCTATCGGCCACATCAGCGTAAGAGTGATTTATCTCACGCCTACCTTGTGCTTTCCTTTGATGCGTGTTCTCTTTATTTCTCCCCTTGATGCTTCTAGCTTAGTAGTACAAGCTCCAACTTACATGCAAGGAATCTGAGCCTCTGATAGGCTGAGGGTGTGCCCAAGGTTACAGTAATTAACTGTCTCATTTGGAGTCTGAGGTCCACTGTGGTTGCCAAGCCTCCCCCCACTCCTCAGCAGCCTTATTATTTATTCTTGCTTTTGCAGGGTTATCAGTAACCACTGTGCCCCAGAATACTCTGGAAGGATTTCCAACTGGCAGCTGGGAAGCTCTGTACCAGTGGGAAGGGGCTTAGGCAAAATGAGGTCAGTGATTCATTGGACTCAGGGGAGAAGGCCAAATGTAGTTTCAGGGAAAGTACTGACACCTTCACCTGAACAAAGGGTCACTGATAGATCAGAGGCACAGCACAGGGGGTGATTAGTGAGGTAACCGCAGGGTGCAGGAGGAAGGGATGGAGGTACAGGAAAGAGGCCGGCTGGTACACAGTGCAGCTCAACTGCCGGCCATTTTTTAGTCATGTGCAGAATTACGGTGAAAACACTTGTTTACAGAAACAGCAAGGACTTGGTGAAAGTTTTTATGGATCTGAGTTCAAATTCCAGCTTTACTTATCAGAAGCACGATCTTGGAGCAATGTCTCCACTTCTCTGGGAACTGTTCTCTGTAAAATTGTACTTTGAAGGTTGCTTAGTTTATAGAACCTCTGTGATACAAAATGTGTAGGAGAGCGCCTAGCATGGACCAGCTTCTCTGCTTTGGCAGGTCTCATTACTAAGAACAAACGGTATGGTGGTGAGTGCCTGGAATCCCAGTGCTCTCAGAGGCTGAAGCAGGGGCATCTCAAGTTTAAGCCAGAGCCTAGGCAATTTAGCAAGACTAAAAAGAAAAGATAAAAAGGAGCTGGGATGTAGTTCAGTAGGAGGACCCTGAAGTTAATCCCCAGTGACAGGCAGACAGACAGAAGACAGACACACATACACACACACACAGGGACACACACGAGGTGATGGTAGACAGGAAATGTGAAAGAAAGGACTGAGGAGGGAAAAAGAATTTGGGGGACAGAGGGAGTCATAACAAAAGCCTTTTGGGACATTTATACCCCCACTCCCCTCTCTAGTTCCCACCTTTAATTCCCCCACCTCCCCACAATCCGCATCCCCGCCCTCCTCCCTGCAGCCAGGCCCAGGGCTTTCTGTTTGCTTCCCCGGTGCTCCTGAAATTCCCCACCTTCTCATTTGCGTTTCTCCCTCTGCCGGGTGTGCACCTCCTGAGAGCTCAGTTTCTGCCCATCTTACTGAGTGCCAGGGACCTCAGCAGGTACCACGCATGGCCCTGTTTGCACACATTATCTAACTTAGTAAGCTATTTCAGCCACAGCTTTCCTTTGCGTGAGGCTGGTGACAAATAGCACCGGTGAGTGCACTGAATCAGATGTGAATCATATATCCTGCCCTGGAAGGGCTGCGCTGTGCTGTGTGGGCCAGGCCAGTGCATTCACAGGACAGAGTCAGGCCTGGAAGCCCCTGTCTGGAAGGAACCCTGCTGTCCCCCGAGCTGTCCTCTGAGGGCTGCAGACCTTTCTATAAGTCTCTCGTGGAACTTAGCTCATTGTGCTGTTATTATCAAATTATGGATCCATATTCCCAGCAAACCCATTTCGAACCTGGTCTAATTCAGTTTTGCACACTAACTGGACGCATACCACCTGGTGCATTGTCAGTGCTCCGTTAATGAGCTCCAGATTTTTCGCTCTGGCCCTGAATTTATGTGCAGGAAAGTTTATATAAAGATGCGATCATGGCCGCATGTGTCCCATTTGAGTTCACCAATGTTTTGCAGTCCTGTTTCCAAAACAGGGGAATGATCTGCCTAAACCCCAGCTGAGGGACTTTCCCTAGGTCTTAGGGAGCACTGCACCTCATCCCTGCGGTTCGGGGCCCTTTCTTAGCTGCAGGCCAAGGAAGTTGAAGTTTGCAGTGAGTCCAGCTTCTCCTCTGAACCAGTTTAATCTGAGAGGCTCAGAGGTGCAGCGCCAGCCCATGCAGAGGGCTGGTCGGCAAGGATTCTCACTTGGGGATTTGCATTTCCTGCCCGGCAGACAGAGCTCTAATCAAAGCTGCCCTGTACAGTGGTGTTTCCATTTCAGAGAGTGAAACTGCAAAAGAGGAGGCCTCTTCATTTATAGTTCATTCAGCCCACTGTCTGCCTAAGGTGGAGAGGCCGATACACGCCGGTAACGGAAAACAGGAAAGCATTGCAGCACCCTGGTCCCCTTAAGAATGGATTTACCTCAAGGAACTTTACAAACGGCACTTGGCAGATTCTGCTGGCTTTCCAGGATAGAAGAGGAGAGGCGAGAGACCAGCGACCAGCGGCATTGTGCTGTTGAACCTCCTGAGATTCCAAAGGGAAGGGGAGGCCCAATCTGCTCCCTGGGAAGCCGCAGAGGAGTCTCAGGGCAGAAACACCAGCTTAGCAACCCGTTCCTAGGGAAGGTCACTTGCAGCTTTTTTTTTCTTTTAAAGTGACAGCTTACTTCGAATCTAAGTGTGCTGGGCGGGCAGGGGAGCACAGCCTACAGGAGAAGGACTAAGAGAATTCGGCTTGGCCATTTAGAATCCTGGGAGACCATTGCTAGATGGTGCCGCTGACTCAGTGGGAGCAAAGCCTTTATGGGCTTGCTCAGACTCCGGAGAGCGCAGCGTGGCAGTGTTTTCCAGCGGGATGTGGGACACGGAATGCGCAGGTTTAACCTCTGCTTGTCCTCTGACTCCCACTAGTTACTGAAAGGGAAGCTCAAGGTTATGGTTCAAAACAGCAAAGGAAATCGGAGAAGCGGCAAAGCAGACGGGGCGAGCAGGCTACCAGACGCTGAGCTCTAAGTACAGTGCGTGTGTGCACACGTGTGTGTGTGTGTGTGTGTGTGTGCATGTGCACGCACTATGTTTCCTTATTTTCTGTGGCTTGATGCTTTGGCCTTTGTTGTGTGACCCTGGAGAGACTGACTCTCCCTGGCTGCCTAATTCTTAAGAGATAGCAAGTGACCCCCCTGAAATACACGAACTCCTTTAATAGACAAACCAGCTCGCACCCAACCCATCTCCTTGATCAAACTCACACCAGGGCAATATTCGCCATGTCCTCCATCACTCAAGGCCCAGGTACCGGACAGCTGGGAACCCTTTATAGCCCAGAGTTCACCGAAATGGATCGAACTTTCCGGCTCCACACTTACTCAGTCAGCATACCCCCTGCCTCGCCCACTCCTTCCTAGCAAAACCCTCAAAGGCCTTGGGCCATCTTCTGTCCCCCTCCTAATCTTCCAATGAGCACTTGTCCTTCGCTGTGCCCCGAATGGCCTGCTACGTGCTGTAGTTCAAGTGTGTTCCCCCAAAAGTGGGTGCTGGAAACACAATCCCCAGGGCAGCAGAGACGGGAGGAGGAGCCTCAGGAGGGGCTCTGCCCTCACGCGTGGTTTGGTGCTGTCACTGTGGCAGTGTGCTCCCTACCAGATCAGCCTCACTCTACCACCTCTGCCTCTTACCTTTGGCCATGCCACGAGGTAACATGAAGCCGGCCCCAGGTGCCAGCCCCTCAGTCTTGGGCTGCTCCGCCTCCAGAACTGTAAGAAGGAAATTTCTGTTTATCGTGAGTTCCCTGGTCTGTGGCATTCTGTGTCAGCAGCACAAAAGAGATTCAGACACCACGGTTCCTATTTCTGGGGATCCATGAGGACACACTTCTTTCTTCTGCTCAATCATTTCTGTGCCCGCCTAGCTTACGATATGTGTCTTCTGGACATAGTGAGACCTGTCTAGCAGACTCTAAAGCCCTGTGTCCACACCTGAGTGACACAAAGGCACAGTGGATGGTGCCACCAGCAGGTCGATAGCCTGCATGGTTTAGCAGGGACACACGGAAGGCTTCTGTGTCCCCCTTCAGGGGTGCTCTGCCCTTGATACCGTCTCTGAATGTCCATCTCCTCCCTTCAGGCTCCCAGAGCGGCCTCTGCAGCTCAGAGCCCCCCGTTTCCTGAGGCAGACTTGCTTGAGACCCCACAGTGACCCTGTAACCTTCAGCGGGGTCCCCTTCAGAGTGCACCTGGCCATTTTGCATTCTTCTGTCTCTGATTCCACAGGTGGTCACTGTGAGTCTACTGAGGAAAACATTTCAGTAATCTCACACACAATCATGCACACACATACTTAAATTTGTTCCTCCAGTAAACCCTAAATAATACACTGTGCCTTATTAAAGAAAATCCAGAGTTCATTTTTTCACACACTGTGTGTGGTGTGTGTCTCTTCATATGTATAGTGTGCATCTCAGTGTGTACATGTTACTCTGTGTGTGTGTGTGTGTGTGTGTGCAAGGTGGGGGGTGCAGATCAGCTTGAGAGAGAAAATGAATTAATTCACTCTGCAGACCTCCAGAGGCTCAGGACTTGGAGCAGAAGTGTTCTGGGCTGAACTTTATGACCCCCAAAGATATACTGAAGTCCTCACTCCCGGAACCTCAAAATCTGACCTCATTCAGAGGCAGGGTCTGTACAGAGGTCACTGAGCTAAAATGAGCTCCTTAGGGTGGGACCTCATCTGGAAGGATCCTGGTCTTCGAAAAAGGGGGCATCTGGACACAGAGACTTGCACAGAAGGAAGACAAGCGAAGCTGCAGGACAAATACCACCAGCATCAAGCAAGAAATGCTTAAACTGGAGGCAGGGGATCCCCTGGACAAGCTCTCACTCACAACTCTCAACTCACAATCAATCCTGCCAGCACCTTAATGGGACTTCTGACCTCCAGAATTGTGAGACAATGGACTTCAGGGTTTTTTTTTTTGAGGCATTCAGTGTGTGGTACTTAATTAATGCAGTTTATACAACCAGCTACCAAGGAAAGTGGGAGATAGACAGATGAAAATGCAGGAAGTTTTGACCGTTTGTCTGCGGAGGGCTGCATCTCAGCCTCTTCCTGATTCCTGGCCACCTGAGCTATCCCGCCTCTGCCTCATCTTCTGCTGTCCAGGGCAGGCTGAGGGTGTTTCCTCCAGCGAAATCAAACCTGATACTCAGTACACTGTCTTCTAGCTATACCAAGGTGAATATGCCTCAGGACTGCCAAATGTCTATGAAAAGGAGAGATTGTTGAGGGGCTTTTTCAAAGCTGTCCTCAAGAACTTTGGTGGCCATCTTACCTCTTACCAATGTTGAATTGGGAAAAAATGGGAAATTATTTTCTGGAGAAACTGCATGGACATAAAGAACAGATCCCAGATACTGGCATTTTTGGATCTTCTAATGAGAAAGCTCAATTGTCTTTATAGAGAAGCATTAAAAATTTTTTTGAAGCATCTCAGGCTAAGTAATTCAGTACCTTTATAGAAAGAAAAAAAACCAAAAGAAAAGGAAAGGTAGAATTTATCAAAGGAATAATACAAGAAAAGCTGTCAGAAGTGAAAGAATCGAACCTTCAAACTGAGAGGGACTGATTTTGGGAGAGACAGACAACAAGAAAAATTATTCATCTCATTCTGTGTTCTATATGTGATGGGGAAAATCATTCTCTAGGGAATTCATACCTGTTGACTTGAACCATGTACCTTACTGCTTTATTTATGCCACCTACATCTTTCAGGGACTCTCTAAACCAGCTGTCCCCAACCGTTTTGGTACCAGGAGCTGGTTCCATGGATGGCAATTTTTCTGTGAGTGTGAGTTGGTTTCTGGATTAGAGTCTCATAAAGAACCCTCCCACTTGGCTCACAGTAGGATTTGTGCTCCTGTGGGGATCTAACGGAGAGTGACGGTGAACCTTCCAGAGCACAAGCACCCGAACTTCGAACCAAAACCCATTCACAAAGTGCCAACAGCGTGGTCAACCCCGGATACTGAGGTCTTAGTTAAAAAAGGCTGCTCTTACCTGGTACCTGACGCTCGGCTGCTGGAGCGACCTGGCTTGTGTACCTGTGCCTGCTGCAGCCCGTGTGTCATAGGTTTGCCACCCCTGCCCCAGGGAGTGGGGCCCTGGCACAGTGTGAAGGGTGGGGTGACTATCAGTGTCGATGAAGCTTTGCTTGCTTGCCCAACACTCACCTCCCACACAGCCCACGTCTCTCTCTCTCTCTCTATCTCTCTATCTCTCCCTCTCTGTCTGGTGTTTTTTGAGACAGAGTCTCACTATGCAGTTCAGGCTGGCCTTGAGCTCACTTTGTAGCCTAGGCTGGTCTCTAACTCACAACAATCCTCCTGCCTCAGCCTCCTGAGTTCTGGGATTACAGGCATGTGCCAACACATCCAGCTATAGCTCAGTTCTTAATGGCCACAGATTATTAGTTGGGTTTGGGGACCTGTGTGTGAAGTGGTGCGTTTTAAAAAGCTGGCCTCAGGCTACTGAGTCTCTTGGGAGCCAACATCAAACTTGTCTCGAGGGACGCACCGTCACGTAAGAGTTCAAGATTGTCACGGACAAGCCAACTCAAGTGGAGCTCAAAATTCTAAATTAGACAATCTTAGCGGAAATTTTCTAGCCAATAGAAAAGCCAGGGGGCATTATGAAATACCCAGGAATATTTGATAATGCAACAATCAGACGGAGAATGTAAAACACACAAAGAAACAAACAAACACAACAATGACCAAATGTTTAAGAGAATAACAAGATTCGGAAATCTGAGAGAAGCAGGAAATACTACTGCATGCACAGGCCATAGCTTGCACAGCTTTTCTCTGCGGATGGATATGTGAGTTGTCTCCATCCCTGGGCTGCTGTGAACAATACTGCATGTAAGTATTTCCCTGAGTTCCTGTTTTCAATTCTGGTATGTTTCGAGGAGTGGAGGTGCTGGGTTATATGGTAGAACTGGGTTTTTAACTTTTTGAGAAACTTAAAAGCTGTGTTCTAGAATGACTGCAGCATTCCACAGCCCCACCAGCAATGCGCGAGGGTTCCAATATTTGCACGTTCTCACCAACAGTTACTACGTTCAGTTCTGTGTGATTACGCTATTGTCATCCTGGTGGCTTTGGAGAGGAATCTCACCGTAGCCTTGAATTGCATTTATTTAAGTGGTGGCAGCAATAAGCACCCTGTCTCACTGTGCTTCCTGGTCATGTGTGTATCTTCTGTGGAGAATGGTGTGAGTGTGTGTAGGGTTAGGGTAGAGTTGTGATTGTAACTAGACTTTCAGCTATGGATTCGACTGCTTTAAGTCTACTCAGATTTTGCATTTCTTCTAACTTTAGTTTTAGGATATTATATATTTTAAGATAGTTGTTCTTTTGCTTTGCTGTTAAGCTGATTGGCAAGGAGATTTTAAAATATTCTTTATTGTAAAATTTTGGTTGATCTGTAGTGATAGTCCTTTTATTATGCACACTGATAATTATCCCGGACTTTAAACATAGGGGTTTACAAGCAAAACCTCTGCACTGTTTGACACCCTCTCATCAGTAAGCGGGGTCCGTGTATCTGGTGCATCTGCAGCTGCTTTAATCAGCAGGGTGCGGCAAACGTGGTGCTGGCTCTCTGGCCAGAGTCTTAGACTGAGCTGTAAAAGATGACGCCATCTCTACGCTATTTGCCAGAACTGCTGTTCTTCGATCCCTGAGCCATTGTCTAAGAAGTCTGATGACTCTAAGGCCACCACTCCGTGAGGCAGCCGAGCCACACGGCGAGGCAGTGTGGACGCAGTCTGTTGGCAGCCCCGGTCTGAGTCACCCCAGCCCAGTCTTAGACGTGGGAGTCCACAAGCCTGTGGATTTTCCTGGGTATTCAGTTCTCTCCTAGGATTCAAGTTTTCTCGGATGAGTGTCAGCCACTGTCCATGGAGATGAGCTAACCAGCTGCGAGCTGTTCAGATTTCTGAACAGAATCCATGTGTCTTTTACACAGAATCCATGTGTCTTTTACAATGATTGTTTTAAGCTACCACAATTTAGGGTCATTTTTTATGCAACAAAAACAACTATAGGAGTTGCATGTTTACATAAAAATACAGCAATAAATGAATAAAATAAATATGGTCCTGACTCTGCTTTACATGGGACTTTAAAGAATATATGCATAAAGACTTTTTCCCAATTTGTGGGTTTTCTTTTCACTCTGCTGGAAATCTCTTTCGACATGCAGAGACTCTTTAATAAGATACAGTCCCAGTTATGGATTCTGGGAAGTATTTCCCGTGAAATTTGATTCTTGTTCATGAATTCTCTCTCTACCCCTATATCTTTGAGGAGGTTTTTATCTACTTTGTCTTCCAACAGATTTAGTGTTTCTGTTTCAATATTTAGATCTTTGATCCATTTAGATTTTAGTTTAGTACATGGTGATAGGCATGGGTCTAGTTTTAGTCTTCTGCTTATGGATAGCCAATTTTTCCAGCACCATTTGTTGAAGAGACTGTCATTCTTCCAGCAAACATGTTTGGCCCCTTTATCAAAGATAAGGTGGTTGAGTGAGTTTGTGGTTGTGGTTCTATCTTCCAATCATTGTCTCTCAGACAAAGGACTTCTGTCTAGAACTTATAAAGAATTAAAAAAAAATCAGATCCGTGAAATTCAAAGACCCAATCCAAAAATGGGCATCTGAAATGAATACACAGTTCTCAGATGAAGAAATATAAATGGCAAATAAATACATGAAAAAATGTTCATCATCATTAGTCATTAGAGAAATGCAAATTAAAATCACACTGAGATTCCATCTCACCCCAGAAAGAATGACCAGGACAGAAAAAACTATCAACAACAAGTGGTGGAGAGGCTGTGGGGAAAAGGGAACCCTTCTGCACTGTTGGTGGGAGTGTCGACTGGTGCAACCACTGTGGAGGTCAGTCTTGAGATTCCTCAGTGGGTTTGGAGGTCCCATTTGACCCAGCTATCCCACTTCTAGGCATATTCCCAGAAGATCTGAAAACATCATACCACAGTGATGTATGTGCACCCATGTTTATAGCAGCACAATTTGTAATAGCCAGATCTTGGAAACAACGTAAGTGCCCATCAACTGAGGAATGGATAAAAAAGTTGTGGCATTTTTATACAATGGAGTACTACTCAGCTATAAGGAATGATCACATTGAGAGATTTATAAATAAATGGACACAACTTGAGACCACACTCATAAGCAAAATAAACCAGAATCACATGTGTAAATACCATATAGTCTCCCTAGTATGAGAATTGATAAGAGTATATAAGATTTTATGGTAAAGCATGAGTCCCCATCTCATAGCTTTGAAGCCTTTCAATGTTTTCATTCATCAGTTGGAATGGTTTTATTCTGTTTTGTTTGACTATATCATGCGTGATGGTATGAACACTGTTTTGAAGAAAACAAAACATTATGACAGCTATTGCTGATTTAATATCATCCTTCTTAGAAGTCCTAATATGCTTCTATTCTTCTACTACCATTGGTTCTATCTATCACATTTTGTCTTACTGGGATTTGAATATGTGTGATAGTATGAACAAAATTTTTTATTGAAAATGAGATATTATAGTACCCATTGATCATTCTCTATTATTCGGTTCAGAATGCCCTGTAATTCTTTCACTCTTTGAATGGTTTTATACTATTTTGTTATGTTTGATATTATTGTATTTGAAACTATGCTCAACTATAGCAGAGAAAGAGATATTGTGACAGCTACTATTAATGTCTGGTTGTTTTAATGTAAAGTACTGTGTTGCCTATGTTGTCCTGTTCTGATCTGCTCTGTTCTGCCCTCTTTTGTTTTATTCTCTTTAAAATAAAAAAAAAGAATATATACATATTGTCATGGCTGGGGCTGTTATAAGAAAAGCTTAGACACAGACATTTCTCATGGTTTTAGGACTGGAAGTTTAAGGTCAGGATGCCCACACAGTCAGGTTCTGGGGAAAGACCTTTTTCTGACTTGCAGGGGGGCACCTTTTAGTGCTTGCTCATGTCTGTAGGGTAAGTAAGTGCTGGCTTCCTCCTTCTCTTTACAAGGTTCCTAAACCCGTGAAGGGGCTACTATTTCATGATCTCATTGAACCCAAATTGTCGACTAAAAGATCCACCTTTACATATCATCGCACTGGATGCGGAAGCTTCAACACAAGCATGCTGGTGGGATACAAACACTACAGTCCGTGACACACGCATACTTTCAAAACAAAAAAAAGAAAGAAAAGAAAAGAAAAAAGAAAAGAAAAGGCAGGAACATTAAACTTCTTCAAGGGTAATGCCACTGAGGCAGGATACATTTGAAGCTTTTTGGGGAGATTACAGCCCTGGAAAAGCATCCTAAAATTGTAGATAAGACTCCTATTCTAATTTTAATTCCTCTAATTCTAATAAGCTTTCTCTTAGGACGAAAGCTGCAATGGTACATTATTTGAGTCAGTAAATGGCCAAGATACGCTTTTCATATGTGGTGAAGGGTAACAATTTCATCTTTTGATGGATGTGTCATTCTTACTCAGTTCTTTGAATTTTGTAGTGTTTGTGATTATAGTTGATTCTTTATGAATGAAAAATACATTACAAGGAGAAATACATCACCAAAGCCAGACTTAAGTTGGAGGCTGAAGTGTTACCTTTGTACT
This sequence comes from Dolichotis patagonum, assembly GCA_004027295.1. Taxonomy (NCBI): domain Eukaryota; kingdom Metazoa; phylum Chordata; class Mammalia; order Rodentia; family Caviidae; genus Dolichotis; species Dolichotis patagonum. Next base: position 30,867 of record PVJX010001526.1, read on the forward strand.
TTAAAGTTTTATAAAATCATATGTTTCAAATTGGATTGATATTTTTCAATTTACTAAATTACATGTATATCTTCTTGAAATATAACATAAAACCCAGAAGATCTGAACTTCTTGTTTCTCTAGCAAATGGAGAGAAACATGTACTGACTCTGTGCACACTATTTTTATTTTGCAGATATTTGAGTGTTTAATTTTCTTCTCCAGTGCTATGATTTTCAAACTGCTTTAAATTACAACACTTTCTGTCATTTGGTTCATTTCACAAGATTCCCACTTCTTAACAGAGCTGTCAGAGGTTTTGAGAATAAAATGCTATAAAATTCATTTTATTTAGAGATGCATGCCATAATGTGAAATAACTGGAGATGCTTTTCCTTATCAGAGAAAACTGCTGCTCTAGTGTGAGCAGTGAACTTTCATGTTTTTATTGAGAGAAATGTTACTTTCCTCCAATTTTTACCTTCTCTTCTCTCCTGCCACTTTCTCTAAGTGTGTCTCAGAGGCAAGTTGCCAGCTTTGTGTCCAAAGTTCATCACAACACTTTCATTTCTAATTAGTTGCTTGAGGATAATGCTTGCCCCTTTCAGTAGGGTACCTTGTATTTCCTCCTTGAAGCTGCCTTGCATAGAGCTGTTCATAAATCTCGTGGAGGCTCCTTTGATCCATAGGATAATGCTTTGTCCAAATGGTAATGAGAAGGGAGGAGAAGCATTTATCCAGTTCTGGAAACAGCTCCCAAGATGTGTAATCATTTTTGCCTTTAGCTGCATTATGGAGCCAGTGGTGTCCCATACCAGACACCTCACATTTGAGATTCCAGAGTTATCCTCTCCCAATTTATATTAACATATCACCCTCGCAGGTTATCTGACAAAATCCGTAAATCTCTTTAGTTATCATAACTTGGGGAGGGATGTTACTGGCATGTAGTGGGTAGCAAACAGGGAGGCTGCTAAACACCCTACAGTTTACAAGGAAATCTCCTTACCACACCCCCAACACACAAAATATCAATGGCCTTAAACTTCAGGGGTGCTCAGGTTGTTGCTAAAGAACCCTGGTTTTTCCATGGTTTTCCAACACCAGGCGGATCCACTACTGCTTCTGGCACCTGCAGGGCTCTGCGTTGCAATCACAAGCTATTCTTAAGTCAGCAACGTCACCTGAGTTGGTCTGAACTGTAGTCACAAGTCCACAGTCTACAATTCCTTTCCTTCGTGTCCCTCTTCCTGGTGCCACGTGTCTTTCTTCGGCTGGTAACCTCAGACTGGAGCAGCTAAGTTAATCATCGATGTTTCGGTGCTGTTGCAATTCCTTAGGAAAAAGGCTGGTCTTGAAGTTCATTTTCCCCCTAGAAGTTTCCATGGACCTCTTTGCCAATGTGTTCTGTGTATGGGGAAGATCATGAGGGACATCAGAAGATTTGGCGATTATCAGTATTGCCACAGAGAATTCCAATGTGTCTCTATTTCCCAGAGTCGTGTCTACATTTGCATAATCAAATCGAGTTGCTCAAAGGACCTTTCATTGAGACTTGTTTATCCAAGGAGACTTTGTGGGTTCACTAGGCAGAGGAATAACTGACAGTCCCTGTTGATTGAAAATTTGTTCTGCTTCATGAGACAATCTGATCCATCTGTCATTGTCTCATGTCTGATGAAGCCACTAATTATCTGTATTTCCTTCCAATGTGCCCAACAGCAAAAATATTTGAGAAACTGACATCTTGCTAGATTCAGTTAGGAACATCCTCTCTACCGATTCCAGGTCAGGGGTTTTTATGTATTTGCTGTTGGTAGACGCGGATCCCAGTGAGATGATGTTGCTTTGTCCCCTGACGCAGAATGCTGCCAGAGTTTGCATCTTCACATCAGTGCAGAGGATATGCTGGTACCGGGGAGCATCTGTTCTCACTGCCTGATTTCATTTAACTTGGGAAGCTATGTATCTGATGTGGACTAGGGTATAAATGGAATCTTCAGGGACTTGCCTTTGATCTCAATCATTGTTGGTGTTTTTGGAAATTCATGCAAGACTAAAAAGACTGATAGAAAAAAAGCAGATAGATGTCTGGAGTTGGAGGCTTCTGTAGAGTGGAAGCTGCCTGTAGGCACACCATTTGCATGGCCAAGGTTAGAGCAGGGGGCAAAGGAACCTCTAGTCTAACACTATAGCACCATTCTGCTCTCTTGGGTTGGATTCCAAAGGGCTTTGTCATACTGGAGGGATTTCCTCACGGAGTGGAAAAAGACAGTCATTGTCATGTGCTATTTGACCATGATTAGACAGGGAAGCCATCAAATTTGGGCTCTACAACCTCAAGAAGGTCAGTTCCAATCAGGTGGTTTCCAAGTGCCTTCAGATTTAGTTGGCAGCTTTTGGTAACTCTGTGCTAGAATTCCTCTCTCATCTCTAAGACTCCAGTCAAGTCTCATAATGCAGGAAATTTCCAGGGACGTAGTAGACACTCAATAAAAATGGTTGCACGAATGAACAGGTACATGATGGGTGGGCTTCACTGGATCTTGTTTGGTGACCAAACATTTATGACTGAAGGTCTGAAAAGCACAACGGACATTTGTACCCGGTGAGATGACTCAGAGGGACAGGAAAGCAGCTTCTGTTAAGTCTAGGAAAGCCATCATTAGTAGGAGGGGAACCTAGGGCAGGTGTGGGGTCCCTCGGAGTGAAAGGTAGCCTTTTAGATAAGGCTTAACTTCTGGATTCAAATTTTAGTTCTGTTGTTTGCTAACTGGATAACAAAGTGAGTGTGGGTTCTGGCTTTATTTGATACCTGCATTCCAATCAGAATTCATCTGTCCACCCACGGAATCACCCACCCGACACTTATTTAGTACCTGCCATGTGGCAGACAGACTGCAAAGTATTAGTGATTCAAAGAGGATTACAATAAAATCCCTCCTCTCTTGCTGTCTGCTGTAGTGAGGGTTGGAAGCTCTGTCCCCATTTATCTAATTAGGCTCGGTGACAAATAAGACTCACAGTGGGGTGCTGTCGGTCCACTTGCAGTTGTTCCTTCCCCCTGTCACACAGATATGCATGCCTTGGGTTGGTTGTAATTTGCAGTATTTATGGAAAAATAGCTTTCAAACATATGCGAGGCAGTGGAAAGGGATGAATTGAATGAAAAAAAGGAAAGAATTTGGCTCTAGTCTTGTATTAAAAGTTCTGACTAGTTCCTAGTTTTTTTTTTTTAATGTGTCTTTTTCTTCTTTTGCGATATGAAGTTGTCAGAGAAAGATGAACCTTAGCTGCTCTACCTGGCGCTTGGATTTATAAAATCTTAGGAAAGCCCTTCTCTGGGCGAGTCGTGGTAGTTGGCGGCCGCTAGAGGTCACTACCTTAAAAAGCAAGTTGGCTCGGTTCTATCCTGCCGCCATCAAAGCATTCCTTGCAGCAGAAGCAAAAGGATTATTTCCTTATCTTGTTTTGCTTAGGAAGAACACACGCTCCCCCAGAAAAGAACAGTTTTATCTCTGACGCGTTGGAGCTTTCGAACTGACAACCTTCAACCTCTCTGGCTGAACACTCCCTGCAGTCTTAGTGCCAGATACAGAATGAACACAGCCACAGCCGGGGATGGATTGGTGATTTCTGTATACAAGCTGCACGTGTGTATGTGCGAGAGGAGGAAAAGACAACTGCAGACGACCCTTCTGCAGAGGTGCCCTCCCTGTACGTCCGATGGTGGACTTTCTCCCAGCCAGTCACGGGAGAGTTCAGGGGCAACATTTTTAAATCACGATTTTCCTCCTTGATGTGACAGGAAAAGCATCACTTTCCCCTCTCTAAGTTCCTGACACACTGAAAAATAGGAATTCTCACTCTCACAAGCATTGATTGAACACTGCTAGTGACCAGTCCCTTCCGGTGCAGACGGGGGAGGAGCTCCTCTGACGAGCAGCCCCTGGCTTTGCGTCTCTGTCCCGGGTGGGCTGTCAAGGGTCATCCAGGTGCGTGATCCCCTGGGCTTCTATGAGCTGACCTCCAGGGGTGGCAGCCCTCTCTCCTTTCTGAGACTGACCACAGGTTTTCCTCTAACAAGTCAGGTCTAGATCTAGAGGCAACCGTGGGGAAAGTTCTCCCAGGCTGATGTTCAAGTGGCGTTCTCTGCCTTGGCAGCCGCTAGCACAGCCTGAACTTCAGCGCCTGTGTGCGGGCTGTGCGTATTTCTAACCAGCCTCGACTCCAGGAGACGATCTGCGTCAAATGCAGGTCTCTCTGATTTCTATCCGGAAGGTGGGCACTGCCGTCCCTCCACAGCGCTCACTCTGCGGTCTTTTTGGTGATGTGATTTGGGGTGGAGTTTAAATGAGAACAGCCCAGGGGTATCCTTAGATGCTCAGGATTAGGAAAGAAGACCTGTATAGCTCTTTCCACTTATCTTCAATTTGTAGAGCTGAGATCAAACTAAATATGAAAGGCTAAGTGTAGAAAAGGAGTGGTTAAAATATAACTTGAGGAGCATGTAGAAGAAAAATATTACCTGTGTGTCCTGGAGATGGTATGAACAGAGCTGGTATCAAAACCTGAGCCCTGCCAGGTGTAGTGGCTCATAGCTGTAATCCTAGCACCTTGGGAGGCTGAGGCAGGAGGATGGCTGCGAGTTTGAGGCCAGCCTGGGCTATGTAGTGAGTTCAAAGCCAGCTTGAACTACATAGGCAGACCCTGTCTCAAAAGCAACAAAACAAAACAAAACAAAACAAAACCAAGCAAAACCAAACCAAACCAAACCAAACCAAACCAAACCAAACCAAACCATTCAAGCCCAGCCAGGCGGGGAGGCACTTGGCTGTAATCCCAGCTACTTGATAGGCTCAGGCAGCAGGATCACAAGTGTCAGTCCAGTCTGGGAAAGTTAGCAAGACTGTCTCAAAATAAAAACAAGTAAGGCCCAGAGATGTAACTAAGTGGGGAATCACTTGCCTACCATGTGCAAGGCCCTAGGTTCAATCTCCAGTACTGGAAGAAAAAATACAAAAACAAACCCCAGCCTCCTTTCAGTACCAGGTGGTCCTTGGTTCCTACTGACTGCCCCTCACTAGCCCCTTGTCAACGAGTTACCTTTTCACTCACATAAGGAGAAAAACAAATAGAAAGATCCACAACTGATGCCCCAACAAGGACAGCTACATCCACTTACACAGAACTGCCCACCACTGCTGCATTTATCAGTTTGTATCTCAGATGGTTTTGAGCACGAATTATGTGCCAGGTAGCAGTTCAGGTTGACAAAGCAGACAAGACCTGCATGCCTCCGGAGAAACGAAATATTGTAGCAGGCACAGGGACCCTAACTGGGGGCCCTAACCCAAGGACTTTCACTGGTCCAGGATGCTTTGGGAGATCTCCAGTGGCCTCATTGCTCCTGTATGCCCGAAGCCTTTTCAGAGCCTTCAACACACAGCTCTGCTAGAGCCCCGGGGTGAGGTGTGCACCCAAGCTGGAAAAACAGTGTCCCCAAGCATGGCAGCCTTCGGCTGGTGACTCTGGGGAGCTGGTTGTTACCACTCCAGCCTGCACTTTTGAGTGAGCTAATCTCCTGGTGTGTGTGTGTGTGTGTGTGTGTGTGTGTGTGTGTGTGTGTGTGTTTGCGTTCCAGTTTCCTCTAGCTGCCCTTTGGGATAAAACTCAAAAAGCTGCTGTGGCACTTTGCCTAGAACATACATAAGGTTGGTGTTTCCTGTACTTCCCAAATAAACTATACTCCGATCCTTGCCTCAGGCTCTGCTTTTTGGGAGAAACCAGCTAAAATAGTCATTTTTCACATCCACCGTCACATTTGGTTCTTGGGAAGGCTCTGAAATTTTGGTTGAAGATTCTAGCATCTGCTCCATGATGCCCTTTGGGACAGGAAGGCTGGCCAACATGTCCCGTGTTTCATGCCTGGCATTTACCGTCCCAGCTGACTGCACCAAAGGCTCCACTCAGCTGGAAGCCCCTCTCCCTACCTTGGCCCCTTTGTAAACAGATTCCAGCTAAGCTATAGGAGCCTCATTCTGGGGCATCTGATTGGGGAAGTGAAGAAGAAGTGGGGATGGAACAACTGGAGCTAAAGCAATAAAGATGTCCCAAACTGGGCTGACTCTAAGAGCTTGAGACAAGGAGAAAGGAGAACCCACTAAGTGAAAAGACAGAAGGTAAAAGAGGAAACTGGTAGTGTGAGAAGCCCATAGGAAGAAGCAGAAAAATGGAGCAGAATGGAATTCCGTTCCTGGCTGGGGGCCAGAGTTAGGATCTACTCCATCCACTTCTGAGCTCAAAGCAGAACACCAAGACCCAGGGTTCCTGCTCTGATTTGGAGAAAAGTTATTTCAGAAGACGGTTGCCAAGTTTTGCTTTTAATTGAAGATGTGAAACTAGGTATGACCTTGCCTGCTCGAGTCAGTCAGAATACCAAGGACTCCAAACTTTCTCTCATTAGAGCTGGAAGGGAAACTTGAAGCTCGCTTAACTCAGGGAAGGCAAATTGATTTCATCTCAAGTGGAAGCTTATTGATGGATGGTGATTGCCTGGAGGTTTCACTGGGAAATCCGATGCCCGCCCCGAGCCAGTGGGAAGGAATGCTCCATCCATTGACAATGGCTGCCATGAATCCAGGGAATGAAAAGCAGCCACGGAAGTCCACCCCCCTCCCAGGGAGGGGAAGACTTACAGAATTTAGGGGAGTCATTCAGAACTCACTAACAGTGATTACCAACGTTTCTGGGACTAGATCTTCTGCCTTTCCACTCAACTTCTCTTACAGTTTTCTGATGCAGTTACCTTTGCCCGTTAAAACTTTTGGAGGCTCTCATCTCATAAGGGAAAAGTATTTCTTATAGGAGGAAGTAGGTGCCCAGCCCTTAGAAGGTAGCTTGAATCCACACTGTCTCTGCAGGTGCATTCTGGGTGGGTAGAGTTGCCAGATTCTGCTGACAAGAATACGAGAAACCCACTTTCATATATGAGATATATGAAGCAATTATTTATTGTATAATCTGAAATTCAAGCTTGAAGTCCCCCAGTGGAAGTGGTAGTCTTCACGGAGAAGTCAAGTGAGTCCTTACTTCTGGTCCCTGTGTATTTGATTAAATGTAGACGCATACATATTCCGGGCCGACCCTCACAGACTGGCCCTCTAATTGATATTTGCCGGTGGTCTGACCAACTGCAATGCCTTCGGTGACTACGTTTGCAGTTCCCAATGTAGTAAGGACCGAATGTTTCTCTTGGAAATCCTCGCAGTCCCCTCTTTGTTCCTGAGCAGTTTCAGTAACCATGGGGATGCCTGACAGTGCCAAATTTGTGATTGGAAACCGTGGCGGAGATAGATGCCTATTGTCTACTTCAGCGCAGGCAGCAACCTCGCAAAGGATCTTGTAAAAGAGCACTTTTGTAAAGTGGAGCATCTATGCACAACTCCAGGTTTAGGGCTTTTCTACTTCCGGCGCTCTCAGGTGGCTTCTTGGAGTTGTGACGAGATTGAGCAAGCCCGTGCTTTAATTGATCCTACCACCTCCGCGATGGCACTGGAGCGAAGCCATGAATTTAGTCCTCCTCAAGCTGCGCTCGTAAACGCCTCTGCCATCCGAGCAGCGCATTGGTTCCGAGTGACTTCAGGCTGCCTCTAACGCAGCCGGTTTATAGTTCCGGGCTAATAAAAAGCCAGAGAGATGACGTCAATTCAAGGCTCATTTCCTTCCCTGCTAAAGCTGGGATGGGATAATTAAAAAACGTATGAACTGGGATTATTGTGACTTACGTTTGCTTTGACGAATGCCCTGGAATAGGGGGCCTGGCACCGGAACATTTTAGGGATGATCTCATTTCACACTTCCACCTGCAGTGTTAGGGGTTTGTTTCTGTTTCCTCAGGCTTTTTCCTTTGCAGTTCTTTGGCAGTAAATTTGAGACCACCCCCGACTCTTCAAGAGCGCGTATAAAGTGTTACGTGAAATAAATAAAATATGCTTACTATAAAAACAGAAAAAAACCAAAAGGACAGCAATTTAAACATCTTTCATGGCTTGTTTTTATTTATCTTTTTTTTGTTGTTATTAGAGCATGTTTGCGGTGTATCACAGGTACGTCATCTGAGGAGCTGGTCCGTGCACACATCACACCCTAATTCTCTTTATGCCCCTCCCCTCCCCCATGTCTTGTTCCCCTTCCTATTTGCAAAAGATCCAGCTTCTTGTTGCCTATTGCCTACCTTTTATTTTCCTCTTTAATTTATTTATACTTTAGTTCTATTATAGCAGACTACGTGATATGTAAGCTCGTGTGTCTGATTTATGTCATTTACCATCATGATCCATTTTCCTACACACGACTCTCTAATCATCCCTCCTTATAGCAGAGTCTGGGTTTCTCCTATGCGCATGTACAATCACACTAGAAAGGAGATAACTCCCGGAAATACACTGTAGTAACCTGCTTGTTCTGCTAGGATTTCATGATCCGCTGTGGTGCTGGTGCCTGCTTCTGCCCTCATTTTTAACGACTGTGTTCCATTGCGGGAAGGGACCACGGCTCATTCACCAGGGCGATTATCCGACGTTAGGCTGTTCCTCGGTTTGCTGCATTACAGGCTTCAGTGCAATGTTCTATAATTAAAACTGTGCAAGTATTATTGATTGTTTTCTTGGAGCAAATTCTTAGAAATAGAAGACTTTGTGGTTTTTGTATCTTAGGTCAAAAAAGAGAGGGAGAAGGAGAGGAAGAGGGAGAGGGAGAGGGAGACGGAGACGGAGAGGTAGAGAGAGACATTGATTTTGACTCCAGGAACCGGAAGTTGGAATGAGGCAGTTTGTTGTTGCTTCTTGGACCCTTCATGATGCATCTCCCTTTAATGTGATAATATCCCAAGGGGACGAATCAGTATCTTTCCTGAAATGATGACTAACACATGGTAATGTCTCAAACAAGAGATCAGTTAGAGAACGCTTATGGGTAAGGAAGGCTATAGGGTTGAGTGGATTCCATCACCTTGGCAAGATTGTAAAGAAATGGGCCTCCCATTGCTGAGCCCCTGTTATCCTGTTCTGAAGTTCCATGCAGCTTTCCTTGTCTTTAAAATTTTTTTTATTTTAAAGAGAATAAAACCAAGCAAATAAAACAGAATAAAGCCCATCAGAACAAACCAGTGTAAGTGACACAGGACTTCGGAACAATGCAAAACCAACAATGGTTACCATAATGCTTCTTGTTGTCTTCAAAATAGCTGCAGATACCTTCAGACATAGTAAAAATCAAACAGAACAGACCAGAATAGAACCAATAAAAACAAAACAGTGAGTTCTATAAAGGACTTCAAGACAAGACAACAGTAAATCCAAAAGTGCTACCATAATAGATCTTGCTCTCTTTGAAATAGCTGCTCCTGCCATCGGATTTAACATAATCAAACAAACAAAAAGAAGAAAAGTAAACCCAACCCAACAAAACAATGAAAATGATACGGGACTTCAAAACAAGAGGATAGGAAATCAACAATGGCTACCACCCTCAGAAGGGATCCCCCTTGATGCCACACTGCGTACTGCTATCTTCTGTATAGATGATCAGACCACCAGACTGTTTTGTTTTGATTGGCTTTATTCTGTTTTATTTTGTTGGGTTTAATTCTTTTTAAGAAAAAGTGACTCCTAATTGGACCCCACTCCCACCCGCCGGGGATGTTTGGCAGCATTCCGGGACACTGTTGGTTGTCGTGACTGAAGAGAGAGATGCTGCTGGCATCTAGGGTGAAAAGGCCAGCGATGCTGGAGGTGTCCTGTGAGCACAGGACAACCCCTCTAAACAAAGGATAATGTGACCCCAAATGTCAGTATTGCTGAAGTCAGAAATCTCTGATGTAGAACAAGAAAATGAAGAGTGACATGTCGCTTGGAAGCCATGTTATGGCAGCATAAATTTCATACTTCAAAAAAACAACTTCCCTTTCTAGAGGATTCTTCAGTTAGCTAGCATGTTTTGCATGCCTTGGAGTTCTTCTAAAAACCATGTTAGGGACATACAAGGCCTGTGGAAAGTGTGCTCCTGTTCTTGGCTTCTGTTAGGATTAGTCCTGAGGAGAATGTGTGCGTACTTTTGATTTAGGGTGCTATTTAGTGAAGAAAACTGAGAGGAATTCAGATTAGCTGCATTTTGAGAAGTGTAATATGTAATAGTGATGCTATGACTTTGCCTGGATTACCGTTGGCACCACTGGACCTGACCCAAAGCTTTTGCACTGGGCTTTGGCCAGCTTTGATTCTTTTCATTTGTTGAGACAGGATCCTGCTCTGCATTCAGGCTGGCCTTGAACTCACTGTGTAGCCCAAGCTGGCCTTGAACTTGCAGCAGTGCTCTTGCCTCAGCCTCCGGAGGGCTGCAGTCATAGATATGAGCCACCCTACCTGCCTCAGTCTTTGCTCTGAGCAAGGGAAGTGAATGGAATTTTGGCTCCTTGGAGTCTTTAAAGCCTGGTGTTCTGGACACACTGACTGTTTTGATCATGCGAAAGCCAGCCCTTATGGCGACTGCTTTTGTGTGACCGCTGAAGTTGAAGAAATTGATGCTCACTGGGATCAGAGGAGGAATGAGAATGGAGTGTTTCTCCAGAGTGCCATGACTGTCTGTGAAACACAGAGCCTGGAGAGGCAGGGAACGCAGCTCTGTGGGCTCATGACAGTGCATGGATGCTGCAGGCAGGTGGGTGGGAGTTAGAACCCGGGTTTGCTGAGCTTCCACGGTGGGCAAGTCGCCGATTGCTGTGAGCCTCAGTATTCTCTTCCCTAAGGGGCGAAGAGGATCATTTAACTCATGGTGAGCCTGAAAGCTATTTGGCTAGAATTTTGAATCTGGTAGTGTTCCACCAGCTACTGTGGCTGTTGCAAGTTTAGAAGGGGGCCTTGCTAGGGGACACTGTGGCAAAACCTGCTGTGGGCTCTCAAGGTCATGGCCCCACACTCCCGTGCAATGGAGCTGGACCATTTCTGAAACTTGAGGGCTCCGTGTATGTAAATTCCAGGCAGCTTTCAGCATTGCTGGAAGGGGCCCTTCTGTCTTTCTCCTGCTAGTCTGCCAGTTTCCTTGTACCATAGCCATGGAAGTTTAGAGACTTTAGAGTGGGAAAGCATCGAAGATGGGAGCTTTGTGCTGGTTCCTCTCACTTCCACCCACTGTCTGGGGTCCCCATCCATCTTCTTCCCTTTTTCTGTTCTTCTCTTTGTCCCAGAAGCCCGTATCTCTTGACTGCATCCCTCAGACTACACCGGCCCCTGGAGTGTTTGGAGTTGACCAATGGGAGGCCCAAGTAGGAGACAGAAGGAGGAGGGGGAAGAGCCAGGGAGTTTGTTCCCATGGCTTCCTCCTTCCTCTCGCTTCTGTATGCTTTTGGAGGTGGCTGTTCTCCAGGCCTAGCTCCTGCACTTTCCAAGTCTTCATGGCTTCACTGTGCTCAGCAATACCCATCACCTCTCTGTCTCTTCAGGCTGTGGGAGTAATAGGTTCCAGCTGTTGTCAGCGCTGTGCTATGCCAACATCTCTATCTGGTTATTTAACCCTGACTACACTTCTGAATATGGTCCAACTGAACACACTTTGGCTCTCCATGGTGAGATCCTTTGGAGTGTGCCATGCTGCTTCCTGCCAGGGCCCTGAGCATTGCTGTCTCAGAAGAAAACTCAGAAACCTTGGTGTGTGGCCTCAAGGGACTTTATCTCTTCTGTTGTTATGTTTCGGAAATCTCCCAGCACTGGGGCTCTCTGCCCTGACCAACACATTTGCTTTCGTAGAGGAGGGAGGTAGAAGTGCTGATTTCTCCCTAGAAGGTAGACTGTGGTACAAACTAGGCCCCGAGAATGGAATAAGGTACCGCCATAAGGATCCAAGATGGCGCCACTTACAAAGGATACACACGATAAATAGTAGCTGCTGGTATCTTTTGGCACTGAATTGTGAGCTCTCAAAAAGCAAGGAAGAAAACAGCATAGCCATGTGACCTGTGACCTGCAAATCACAATTTGGGACTGTTTTTAGTGTTGTCCTTACATTGCATAATAAGTGAATTAGATTTTACTGGCCCTTTTTAATTCCATGGAGAGACCATCTCCTACACCTATCAAGCGTAAAGACTGCACACATCGTGGTGTCTTCTAGGGTACTGAGGTAAACAATCAGAAGTCTTGAGGGGATGAAGTACTGCTGCTGTGAATAAAATATTCTCTCACTTAAGAAGCGTCAGTTGGTGTTCAGAATGGTGACAGCCCATGGGATGAGATCACTGCAGATGACAGCCTCACATATTGTGAAACAGTTAGTCAGTTCTGATTAAATGCCATCAAAAATTAGCTTACCTCGGAAGGCTTGCATCACATTTATTTTGCACTGTGCACACAAAAATAAATGTGGCTTTGATTTTCTGTGGAAACAGCCCTGAGTGGTCATGTGCTGTTTCCATTTTTTCATTGTTTTTATTCTTAGCTTTGGTGGTTGAGACAGCATCTTACACTGTAATTCAGACTGGCCTAGAACTCACTCTGTAGCCCAGGCTGGCCTCAAAATCAGTCCTCCTGTCTCAGCCTCCTGAGTGCCGGGAATACCAGCTCCCACCTGCTGCTTTTGATTGCTGATTAACCAGTGCCTGTTATTCAACACCTGGCACCTTTATTTTCTTTTAGGAAATCATGTCTTCCCCACGCCGCATCCCTGTGATTTTGGTGGCAATGGTACCATTCTAGCTTCAGGTAGCTGTGAAGCAGCCTGGCCAATGTGAACAGCACAGTGCTGTGGCCAATCAGAAGTAGAGGGGTGGGCTCATGACTTCAGCAGGACCAATCAGAGCATGAGGCATGTCATACCTGTCTTTCCTGGAACTCTTGAGAAGGAATATGTTTTTTTCCTTGCTGGGACTGCAAAGAGAAACCTGATGTTTTGGCTCTCTCCCCCCTCCCCTCTCCTCCCCAGCACACCTGGAGCTGCGGGTGACAACCCTCTGTGTCCTAGGGCAAGATCCTGCCCAGAGCAAAGCCAACCCAGAAGAGAGGTGAGCTGTGAGAGCTGGGAGAGATAAAATCCTGGTGCCAACACCTGAGGAGCCAGGTCTGGCTCTAGAATGGTCTATTATTTCAGTTTTCCTCTTCATTTTAAATTCGATTTTATTTGTACAAGTTTGCGGTACATGTGTTTCACGGTCATCCTGGGGATTTGGTACATGTACATAATACAGCTTTTTAAAACCCCTTCCCTTCCCCTCCTTCCCTCCTCTTCTCATTCCCAGGTCCCTCTTCGTGTTCTTGCCCATATTGTTAAGTGTGATTTATGTTTGTGGCATAGAATGCAAACAGTCACTGAGGTCATTAGGGCCTCGCGCCTGGCACATCTTCACTGCCCATTTCCCCCGCCCTGTCACCCTCACCTTGGTTCCCTGAACCCCTTCCCACCTTCGAGACTCCCAGCCCCTTGTCTTGTTCTACGTATCCGTTCCTTTTCTCTTAGTTTGCCATGCTCCGCTAAGGGATACCATGCGGCATTCAAGTTTGTGCATCTGATTGATTTCGTTCAGCTTTGTATTTTCCAGTTTTCTTTCCTTGAGTCACTTTGAGTTAGATCCCCGCAGCTCTAATATGAAGAATCTGGATTAATGCGAAGGATAATTTTAGGACTTTTTGGTGTGATGCGCCCCCCTCACTGCATTCTCTCTTCATATGGAAAGGACTTGTGGCTAATTCAGCAGTCACTAAGTACTGAGGAGAGGCCCGAGAGGGGAAGAGGAAGGGACGAGATCTCCCTCAGGGAGGCCGGGGGTGCGTCTGAGCAGTGTCACAGCGTCCTGCTGTGAAATGGGAGCAGAGCAGGGGCTTGGGGGAAAGGACTCCCCAGCCAGACTGCCTGCCTCTAGGACAGCGCTCAGGTTTACCTCCCCTGCTTCTTTGTCTTTCTGTCCCTCAGTTTATCTTGAACACTTCTGGAAAAAAATAGTTAGTAGTAAATGACTATTGGTTAATACATATTCCTTTCTCCATTTTTTTGTTGTACCAGGAATCAAACTCACAACCTCACGCTTGCCAGGCAGGTGCTGTGCCACTGTGTTATATCCGTCATATTCCTTTCAATTTAGTTCTTACAAAGCATGATTGCAATAAGACTTGACTTTTTTTTTAAAACATTGCTTTCTTTACACAAATATTCATAAATGTGCATAAATCATATCTATTATCTTTTAAGGAATAAAAGACTATAGAATTTGTTTAACCTTTACTCTTTTAGTACCAATGCTGTCTTCTTTTTTCCATGTCAGCTCTCTGGTCCGCATCCCCCCTCCAATAGGTGTTTCAAAACAAAATTTATCTCTGGGCATGCAACCTGTGAAAGAAATTGTGGTTTTAAAAGTTACTCAAAATAGGATCTGTAATGAAGAAACATTCAAAAGATAAGCAAATACTGTTTAAAAATGAGTGCATTTATAGATCATGATCAGAAGAAAGTTTTATTCTCAAGGTATCTCATTTCATTGGCTCGTTTTTCTAATGTGCTGCCTGGTATTCTAGTGTCAGCTGTTTTCTGCAGGCAGGGGACTGTCTCCCGTCAGCTTAGCTCTCTTTTCTTCATCAAATCCTTGTTGCTCTTCATCTCTTGGGTTCATGGTTCAGGGGGAGGAATGAGTGGACAGAGTGTGGGAGGCAGAAGAAGGTAAGGTAGGCCTGGAAGACAGAGGAGCCAAGCACTGCCTTAGACACAGCTCTTGGTGGTTACGCATTTCACGTAATGGAAGCACCTAGGTCTTAAATACAGAGGCTCCTTGCTTTCTCATAAATAAGTTCCCACTCCCCAGTCTGGCCCTTGAGGTGCTCAGAGATATGATTCATTGATTCTTCCCCTGCATCTCTCTTCTCACTTTTATTCTTACTCTGCCTTGTTACCTCTGTCTCAGCACTCAGTCAGGTCCTATCATCACTTGAGGCCCATTGGCTGGACATTTCCCTGGTCCACCTCAATCACCAAGTATTTGGAAGCAAACATTTTCTCTTCTTTCACATAACTGTGTTTCACTCTCTAGTTTAGCACTTACATACTTTAGCATGTTCTATTCCAGAGCTATGGGTATTTGTGTGTCTGTGCTTGTCATTTCTTGTGTCCTTAGAAATCTGGTGGTGGGAGATGTGTCATATTCATCTTGGTGTCCCTCTGTTTGCACAGAATCCAGCATGGTGATTCACACACAGTGGGCTTTAAAATGCTTATTCAGTTAATGAGCAAAGAGAAGAGCAAGAGAAGATGCAATAGAAGATATTGAAAGAGAATGATGAAAGCAATATGATTAATATAAATCAAGGAAGTGGTAACTGAAACAGAATCACAGGTGAGATTAACCAAGGAACTCAGTTCAGTGGGCAACAAGATGCCAACACAGAAGAGTGGGTGGATTCAAAGAGGTGCAAGACTTAAAAGAGGTAGCATTTACCCAATCGGTCTCCTGTTTCTTCCTGCCACCGACTCACTCTCAGCTCAGTGGAAAGATGCTTTGTTTCCTGGGAATTCAAGGTGTAGACCATCTATAAGAAACACCATCTACCAAATTATACAGTAGTGCCACTACATGTGAGTAAGCTAACAGGGCAAACACTTGTCCTGCAAAACCTTTGGGTTGAAGAATGTAGATGCGTGACCTACTGGCTGTTTCTCTCCCTGTTCATTACTCATCCCAGGCTTCTGCTATTTCTATTTCTTTTTTACCCTTTCCCAGTTGAAAACTTGTTGAGTTTGGGGGTGAGGTGGGGAACGCAGTTGCCCAGTTCCTTCTTTCCTTTTCATTTGTTCCACTCACTGGAACTCACACACCTTGGGGTACCTGGTGCCTTCGCACTGGGGAGCTTGCCCTGGTCCTAGTCACAGGCACTGCAGGTCTTGTGTGCCTCCGACATTAGGTTAATCTGCTTCCATGGTGAGTGTGCGTCCCCCATGCCAGTCTGTGTGAAGGTGAGACTTGTGTCTAAACCCACTGTTCAGTTGGATCGGCACCATGGTGTCTGATCCACACGGGTTCATTAAAGAGCTGTTGAGTGAATATTCACAAGTGTGGGGAAAGAATAGTAAAACAAACAGTTTTTTCAATTCACTTTAATTTACTTGAAAATAGCATCTCATGTTTATGTTTTGACTTATTGTAGCCTTTTGAGAATTGTCAAAGTCTTGGGACATGGTAGTTCTCTTAAATAACAGACAAAAATATAATTCTATGAAGATTTAATGAGGCAGTATCATTGTCAGCTGGTTTTATCACTAAGGGCATTTAATAGAATTTTTGTTAACACTGTCTTTGTTTAAATATTTACGAACATAAGTTGCACGAGACTTCATATCTGGGGTTGCTGGATGTAGTCTGCCTTGGTGTGGTTGCAGCTGTCTGGTGGTTTGTCTTGTTTCCAAACATTCTGCCAGAATCTTCTGTCAATGCTCTGGGGTCCCACTGGGAGCCTCTTTGACCCCCTTCTCGCCTGTTTTATGTCCCCTCACTCCAAAGTGAATCGAAGTGTCGGCCACAGAGATCCTGGCGCATTCAGGTCCGAGGTGCCCATCACAGCTCATCGTCTTCTGATATGGCATCTAGATAATCTGTGTCCACGTAGAGGAGGAATCCCGAGAACAAGCTGTCTGCCCACCCTGGATCTGAGAAGAGGCCGTTTTGGTCCGTGAAGAAAATCTCCAGCCAGACTTCGTCCTCTGGCTGCAGGTAGATGACTGTGGACCCGGAAGCCACGTCGTGGTTCCCTGTGTTGGCGTCGAAGGTCTTTATCTTGTATTGGCCATTGTGCACCAGCCCGATGGCCAGGTGCTTGTTGGCCAGTGTGATATCGTAAGAGAAGTAGTAGATTCCTGGGAAGGCGCAGATGAACTTGCCGGTCATGGGGTTGTAGTGCTCCCCCTCGTTGAAGAGCACCTTGTTAAATATAATAGGTAGTCTTTCTTCCGGGTAGCTGGTTGTGATGCCCACAGAAAAGGCGGATTTGAGCACAATACTCCCACATCTGCACACTCCAGGCAGTCCTGGGTCCCCTTGGTCTCCTCGGTCTCCCTTCGGCCCAGGAGGCCCGGCTGGACCTACTTCTCCTTTCTGTCCCTCTGGTCCCATGGGTCCTTTCTTTCCAGGCTCTCCTTGGTCCCCTTTCTCACCAGCAAGACCCAGAGGCCCCGTCTTGCCTCTCAGACCTTCAGAAAGAGATTACAGTGGAATTAGTAGTTCCCCTAAAGACTCAAAACCAGCATCCTGACATACCCAGCTGTGTCCAGCACAGCTTGAGTTTGTCTTTTCAATCTTCAACAGTATAGTACTAAATGATAAATCCTTTAAACAAACTGCAAAAATGAAAACAAATTTTCATCAGAATTTTAAGTCCATTTTCTTGAGCATGTGAACCATTGATGAGTCTCTCAGTTAAAAATAATTAACTTTCAATTTGGTGACAGAACCAAACAGACTTTCAGGGGACGCGTGGTCTCATGATCCATTTTATTTCAGCTGGTATTGATAATAAAAGCATAAACAGTTCAAGCTACTTATGCTTGTCAACAATTTTCTATGTATCAGGAGCAGTGCTAAGTGGTGTGTGCATGCATTATCTCACTTAAATTGCACACTGACTTTGCAAATTAGGACTTATTATTTCTTCCATGGTTGATGAGGAAACTGAGCCACAGAAGAGTTATTTTTCTCATGGCAACAGAGCTGGCGAGTGATGGAGCTGCCATCCGCCCTCATCTCTGCCAGGCTCCAGAGCTTGAGCACCCCGGGAGGCAGTGGTTAGAGTGAGCCATAATGAGGGCTCAGTGTGCTCCAAGAGCTAAAAAGTGATGACTGTGACCACCACACAGTAGTTCCTTTTAGAGGAGACTGCTGAGTCCTGGAAAGACAAAGAAATTTGGTTCTGGAGCACTGTTAGGACTGGTCCAAGCCTCTGAGCCTAACCCAGGACTAAAACACCTAATGACATCTTTCCTTCACCAGAATGGCTCTTATCTTTGGGTCTGGACTCAAGAACTCTAATTCTGATTGGCTGTGCTACTATGTAGTTGTGTCCTTTTTGGCAAGCGCTTTAATTTCTCTGCATTTCCTTACATTCGAAGAAGTGACTGTGAAAGGTCAAATTCAATACAGAACTATTTGCATTATACCCAGATCTTTATATCTGCAGTTTGGCTTTAGACTAACTGCACCAAAGTGATGATCCTGGTTGTAAGCAATAAGCGAAATCTACCTACTTTTTAAACAGCGATAACACCATAAAGATACGCTATTTAATTTTGTGGCCAAATCAATTTTATAAATATTGCCTATATAATGATAATTTCCCACAAATGCACAAATTATTGGTACTTTGTAATGCATATTGTAGCAAGGAAAATATATTACTGATGCGAAGTTTTCTTTTTAACTACTTTTATGTTTCTCAAAACCTTTATTAAGCTAAGCATTTTCCTCTTGACTGTGCACTGATATGAATTATTTGAACACTGCACATGTGTGAGTTTGAGAATTTAATCTTTTTTTCCCCCCACTAACTGGCAAAGTTAACGAAGCATTCTGGATAATAGAAATTTGAAGAGAATTAAAACTTTGTCCTTATAATATCAAGTATTGTGATTTATTAATTTTGGAAAGTGGTGTTTCAACAATTCACAGCACGCAGAGGATGCTAACCATGAATGTGACCCTTGCTTGGTGATTCAGGATCAGTGATCTCACTGTCCTGTCTCCTAGCTACAAATAGTTTGTGTTGTTAAATTGAAACTCTACCAGTCCAGCCAGAACCCACTCTGATATTTACTTGAAATTAAGTCATAATCATCTGATCTTTTCATGTTTATTTCTTTTTGGCAGAAACAATATGAATAGTATTTGGCTATTAAATTAATTTTAGCATAAATACTACAGCCCCTAAACTAATATTTTCACCTTTAACAAGAGATTAATTTTTTTCAGTCTTCATTATTGACCATGGATACATTCATAAAAACCATTTGGGTTTCAGGAACAATTTTAACCATAAGATTTCATTACCAACTCAAATCTTCCTATCTCCTTTATTTTGGGTGAGTAATTCCTTGTCTGCCTTCAAAGGCTCCATTTATGATATGGAGAAAGTGTTCATAAGTATACTGCAAAATTAGTGCGCAAAGCAGTCAACAGTGAATGGACATATTGAAGTATTGAAGTGGCATAAAACCCACTTCCCACTTGAGCTATAGAGTAGTTAGGTGATTCTAAAAAGGGGCTTGGCCTCTCAGGCTTCAGTTTCCCAGCCTTTGAAATAAAAGTTTGGACTTTTAGGTTGTTTGAGGTCTCATCCTCTCAAAAAGTCACTGAGACCAAATATTACATACCAGGATATGATTTCATAATGCTGCACACAAAAATGTCTGCATAGCCTAAATAGTTACATTTTCTCTACTAATACTTTAATATGCTAAACTTCTGTGTAGCAGAGATTATAGACTAACTGTAGTAATTTACAGTAACTCTTCCATTCTGCATGAAGAACTTGATGTGCTAAGGGCCTATACACTGAGAGTACAAGGAAAGAATGAATCATTATCTCTCTCCTCATTTAATCAGATATGTTCTTGGGTAGAGAGGAGAATTAGGGAGTGTATGGAGTATATTTATGAGCACTAAGTGTGTATTTCAGTACTGAAGCTTGGTCAAAAGGAATTTATTCTTGCTTCTCTATAAATGAAATGACTTTCAAGGTTTTCTCTTCCGTGCCACTTCATTCATTCATCCGTTCCTCCATCCATCCATTCATCCATGCACTCAAGGACCTATGCATGCATACATCCATCTATGCCCTTTAATATGGATTAACCATCCATTATGTCACTGAGACAGGGGTTTGGTGTGACATTGGTGTGATAATACCTGCACCATCCTGTAGCTGGCTGTTAGTACCTTGGAATTTGCAAACATGGGTCATAGCTAAGCTCATAAATATCTAAATCCACATTAAACAGTTTCAAGAGTGATGGTGATGTTTGAAGACGTTTATATGACTATGTCTTTAGATTTAATTAAATGTTAATAATCAATGCTACAGCAATAACCATTATAGACCAGTGGAGAGGAAGATAGGTTTTATAGAAAATTTATACTTCAAAATTTATAATTCAAAAATTCTTTTATTTCTAATTAAGAGAAAGGAAATTGGGAGAAAATAAAGTTCATTCTGCTTGGCTTGGTTGTGGGTGTGGTGGGGGTGTTCACCAAGGGTACACAGTGAAAAGACACTTGTGTGTCATTAATGAGGCAAAAAGCCACATCATACCCCATGGCAGCCATGTGACAAACATGGCCCCAAAGCCCATGGGCTCTGGTCCTGTTGTTTCTAAGTGACATATGACTCTTTATCAGTCACAAAGTCACTGTTACTTGTCCTCTCTAAGCTGTTAAACATCATTGTGTGTATATGTTGTAAAAGTCACCTTATTTTTGAATGTCAGTTTTTCATTTGTAGCATTATTGTTATTGATTATGGCTGATTATGATGTTGGGGATTAAATAGTAAACTTAAAGTCCCCAACATGGAGTAGTTTCTTAATTAATGGTTATTATTTTGGCGTATTTTAATTGTGTGTTTGCATAGTGAGTTCCCTACATGAATATCTGCTTCTCAATGCAAGAACAAGGTCTTACTCAACTCTGTGCTTCAGTATCTAGAAGGGCATTCTCAGCCAGGTCTAATTTTGTACTGAAACCCTTGATTTCCATGGGAGAGTTTCCAGTGTCTGGAGACCTTTGTGGTTGTCCCCACTTGGAAGGGAGGGTGATGCTGAGAAACCCCTCACCGCACACAGGCCAGCCACACACAGAAAACAGACCTGAATGTCGCTGGTGCAGAGGCTGAACATACTGGTCTGGATTGGCTCTAAGCAGTAACAGGCGCAGAGAAAAGTTTCTGTCTGAATAACACCCAGGCACCTGGATGAATAAACAGACTGATGTGCATGGGAGGGCAGCTGGCCTCACACAAGCTTAAAATTGTGGCAAGTCTGATCAGTTAACTTAATCTGAAATAAACTAGAACTATTTAGTGAAGCACTTTGGTCTTTTTTGGTTTATTGGATAGCTCTGGATAGTCCCGTGTTTAGCTGTGGTCTATGGTTGCAGATCACAATCTCATAATAACAACCAACATTCCCTGAGCGCATACAAAGAGGCCACGGTTCTGGGGAATACTTTGCATGTATCACTGCCCTTTGACTTCGCACTTACTTTTGCTATTCCCAGTTTACAACTGAGGAAGCAGAGGCTCAGAAAGGCTGTTTGCCAAAGACATTAAGTTATGTAAATGAAGGAACCAAGACTGGAGTCTAACCCTGTCTTATTCCAGTGATAGCTCGTTTAGCCACCACATTATCCATTCCAGATACAGTGAACTGAAAAGGTCGATAACACACAGCCATGATCTGGGTGTTATCAGGTGCGATTTCAAGGATATTCATAATCACAGCTCAGTGGTAACTGAGAGTCTCAGGAGTTACCCTACAGATGACTTTGCAAATAATCACCAAATTTGAAGTTCTTTGAATTTGCCTCAAGGTTCTTTAATGTTGAGCAATGTTCATAGATTTGGCTGGTGTTGGCTTACTAAATCTTTTTTATTTGCTAAATAATTCAGAAATGAATTATTCTCTGATAAAGGCATTATACAGTCTGATATTGTTTCACAGAATCCCAGTAAATCAGGTGCAGTGATTCAATACAGACATATTTCTTGGATCTATGGATTTTTTCCTTTCCTATCTTTTGTCCCAGCTTTTACACCTAGAAGGTTGTTTACAAAGATTGATTCCAAATCCCTTCTTCTTTTGGAGTTAACACAGCCTCTGTAGAATTTCAATTTGATTTACCCCGAAGGACTGCGGACTCTGGCAAGCTTCCCGGGCCAACTTATTTATGGGGTGAAAAGAGTGAAAATTACTGAAGGACGAGGGGACAGTTGTACCACCGTAAAGAGCTACAGGGGATCTATGGGGTAGCCACTAGGGAACAGGTGGGAAGGCAATGGACTGCGAAATCTGGCGGAATAGGGCCATCTAGGAAAAAATAAAATGTGAAACACTTCCCTAGGCATCTTTGCTCAGGACATTGGCACCTATGTGTCTGCTCCTAATTTCTACCTCTGCTTAGTTTGTTCATCTCCTCTCCTGCCCATCTGTCTGTCTGTCCATCTGTGCATCCAGACATTGCTTGGAGCTGGACTAGCCTGGGGGGGCCAGGCGGCAGAGGTCGGAGGCCAGCCCTCGAGGTCCTGAGCAGTGCGTGTCCATCTATGGCCACCTCCTGTGACCCACGTTATCACACTGTGGCTCAGTGCCCTCACTCACAGTGGGACAATGTCTGCTGCAAGCACTGCTGTCACTGTGAAGTGAGGAGGCAGGTACAGAGCGGAGGACAACGTCTGAAGCATAAGAAGGGCTCAGTCAATCGCTATGATTAATGAAGATGAAGTGGGGAAGGATTTCAGGAGCAGTTCCCATTACAAGTAACAAAGGAAGGGAGGAGTTTTAGGGTGGAGTGAAGGGGGAATGTTTTGTGGAACTTCATCGTTCATTACCTGCAGTTCCCTTTTCACCTTTCTCTCCTTTCCTGCCGTCTCTACCATCTCTTCCCGGAAGGCCGATTCGACCATGGTGCCCAGGGGAACCGTTTGCTCCAGGGGGTCCTGGAGGTCCAGGTAAGCCAGGAATGCTACAGATATATCTCGGGGAGTAGCTCTCTCCTTTGACCTGACTACCCCGAGGTTGTCCACTTGCACATATGGCAAAACTTGTGACATAGAGCAACACAAACATCTTTGGCTCTGGAAGAGAAACACACAGACATAAGTGCACCTTCTCAGGGTGGGGATTCAACATGATCGGTTCAGTTTGAGTGTGACAAGGGGCATTTGCCACAACTCCCACCAGCCTTCACCTCTGCACATGTGTGAAGCCTGTTTTCCCTCAGAAGTCCCTTGAAAACTGGCACATTTTTGACAGAATTCTCAGTGCCCATGCAGGGAGGTCCAGATGAAGGATTGATTAGCAAATTTTCAAAGCAAATCATTGCATTGCATTTATTCTATAAAAACCAATGACAGACTTTGAAAAATGATCCTTTCTTTTTGCAAAAGTATTGCATTATTTTAAAAAAAGAGCTTAAATGAATAAGACAAATATCAGTGCTGTTCTTACCATCCAGAGATAATCACTCTCGATACTTTAATATATATATATATCCTTCTGAACTGTTTCATTTATGCTATGCAGAAAAATTATAGTGGGTCATTTCTACAATTCTTGAACATTTATTTCACTTAGCAGTGTATTATGGATGTCTTCTTATGTTAAAAATTATTCATGACTTTTGTCTTTACTATGTTTTATGCATATAATCCTCCATTATAGACATTTGCTTCCAGCGTTCTGCCAATATAAACACCACGTTAGACATCACTCTATCTCATCTTTGTATGCATCCATGATTGTTTTCTTTGAATTTATGGGCTTTTTAAAGCAGAAAAAAGAAGATGCATTTTCAGGAAAACCATGTTTTTCACTTGGTAATCATGTGTAATGCCAATTAGTGTTAATTGGAGTGCTGTGCATATCCTGAGGGGAGCTCCAAACTTTAATTTAAAATCTGCGGGATATAATGCTGTGGCGTCCCATTAAGCCATTAGCACAGGGGGTCAATTAAGGAGCTGTGTGAAATTAAGTCATGCAGTGTGCCACGTGCTTGGAGCAAAGCAGGCCCCAGGTCTCCTCAGCTCTAATCTAATAGGATTCGGGTTTCCCTCTGCAAAGCTTGGCAGCTGTAGGTGATGCACGCATGATATTCTGGCTCCACTGAGGGTGGAGGAGGGTGGCGTCCGCTAAGGATACCTGATGTTTAGGATAAGCAATTTCTTGCATGGAGAAATTTAGACAAATGGTGTAGAATTGTGTAACTGAATCGTTTTGGATAGTTGGATCTGTGTTTTCAAAAGAAATCTGTGCAGTGTTTGAGCTAGACTATATTCTCCCAAGGGAAATAATCCTAAAACATGGGGAAAACAGTCTGAGAATTTCTGTCTTTTTTTTGACAGCTAGTTCATAAAATGAGCCAGGTACAATGTACTATTTTTTATGATACTCACGGGGGAAATGACAGCATTCTGAGATTTGACCCAGAAATTAGCCAAAGTTCAGGAAAGACAAACTGAGGAAAATGTAGTATGCTTATGAGATTCTGAAATAAACCTCATTCCTAGAAACTTATTAATGAGACACCAAAGAGGGAGCATGTCCTGTCCTGTGACTTTCCATGAGGTCCCACCCCTAATGGACCTAACTGAGGACCACGCTCGCATCCCATGAGCCCTTGGGGAGCACAGTTAAACCACATCCAAGCTGTGGGAAGCACAAACCCAAACTTACTGATCCTGTTGTTCTGTGGGATTAAGACACATTCCGACAAGCCCTGAGAGCATGATAGAGACCCCAGGCCTTCCAAAAGGAGCCACGGATGAAAGAAAATGGGAAAAACTTTTTATACGCACTCCTTTCTGCTCTCAACATGCATAGATAGAATCACCCGTTTCTCTCTTCGGGGAAAGACTGATGAGGCAAAGAGTCTCATAGAAGAAACTCAAGGAGGCTTCCGGCTACGTGTGGGATACAAGGTCTCACGCGAAGGCCAGGAGGTGCTGCCAACAGGGACTGGAAGTTATCTGGAGAGAAGGTACTTGGGCAGTGCCATCTTCCTGGTGAAAGAGAGAACGCAATGATGCTAACAGCCAGGAGAGCCGCGGGGAAGAGGAGCGGGGTAAGGGTGTAGCTGGTGGAGAACAGAGGAAGCAGAAACTTACAAGGTGGACTTGGCAGAAAGCATATTTAACACTGTCCGTAACCAGGCGAGAAGGTGCTCGGAGGAGGAACACATTAAATTAACTGACAGGGATTTATCATTGAATGAGTGAACCGCTCCCCCCCAGGAGATAGAGTTGCATTTTATTTTGATTCATGTATTGAGGCACCCCCTACCCCAGTTCCCAAAAGGAGGGGACCTTACATTAGGCACTGGCAGAAAAGTGGTTTTTGGAAGCTGGAGAAAAGGAAGCTGAGAGGATTGATAGGGAAGCATATTGGCTAATAGCAGGTAACGCCATGCTACTTTACTTATAAAAGTTAAGACCAGGTCTACCTTATTCTTCTCCTTGGATACCCTGGAACCTGTTGTGTCATGGGATGTCTGGCCCATTTTGGGCTTCCTTAAAATTTAAATCCAATTAGGTCAAATTTAGAATAATTATTTGTTGTTCTTTCTGTACTTTCATATTAATTGAGTTTATTGGTACATTTTGGGTATATGTAATGATCACATTTAACCATAGGGAGTTTGGACCTGTACATACCATGACTTGATTGTTTTTTTCCCACTCCCTAACCCTCCCCTCAACCCCCTTCTGCTCCTTACTTACAAAAGCTTTGCTTTTGTTTTTCCTTATTTTCTCATCATTTTCCCCTTTCCCTCCCTCCCTCCTT
Source organism: Dolichotis patagonum (assembly GCA_004027295.1). NCBI lineage: Eukaryota > Metazoa > Chordata > Mammalia > Rodentia > Caviidae > Dolichotis > Dolichotis patagonum. Next base: position 56,415 of record PVJX010001526.1, read on the forward strand.
CCTTCCTTTCTTCCTTTTTCCCTCCCCCTCCCTATTCTTCCTAGTTCACAGCATCTGCTATACATGTTGGCTCTTATTTACACTTTCGGTTTCTGAGTGAAATGCTTTCCACTGAAAAATGCCCTAAAACATCATCTATGCCGAAGCTGAGATGCTTTGCGTGTAGAGGGCCACCGCGCGTGGTGCCTACTGCACAGCGATCGTGTGATGGTGACACCAGGGACTCCTGGGCTGTGGCTCATTCAGGAAGACAAAGAGGTGTCACAGATCCCAGGGGAAACCCACAGAGGCTTCTCTGGGCAAGCACTCTTTTTGGCTTAAGAGCCTGAAGCTTCCTGTTACCCGGTACCATGGTCTGTAAGGGCCGCCCTACTCTCTGACTTCATCTATTTTCCTGCTCACTCTCCTACTTCCAGCCCCTCTGGATTCCTTGGAGGCCCTTCCTGTGTTCCTCCTCTCTGTCTAAAACCCTTTTTGTAGTGTCTTTCTAAAAAACTGAATGTTTTTTAGTAGCACATTTGCAGTACGTAATGATTGCATGCCTTGTGGGAGGTGGGTGTCTGTACACAACATCTCCATTCTTCCTCCAGCCCCTGTCTTCATGGTCATTTCCTCTCTGCCATCTTGAGGTCTTTGCCCAAAGGCCATCTCATCCCTGAGTTTATGGTGAGTTTATCACCATATTTAACACTGGAAAGCGCTCTCTTTTAACCCTGAATCCCTCTTTTTTCCTGCTGTTTTTTTTTCTATTCCCCACTGTGCTTATCATTTCAAACTCACTAGATTCCTCCAATCTTTATTTTATATGGTTCATTTTGGCTGGTGGTACATAAGCGTCATGTGGGTAAGGATTTTTGTCTTAATCATTGATGGCACCAACTGCTTCTAACAGTGCCTAGTACAAAAAATCCTAAGCTGGGCCAAGAGAAGTCTTCCTGCAGGGAGGTGTGAGTTTTATGGAACATGAAAGTATTACATGAGAAAGGGGGAAAAGAGGGTTTAAAGTGTCCGGGGGTCTATGTGTCTCTTTCACAGTGTTGGAGAAGTGCAAATAAAGGGTCTGAATTATTTTTATGGTGTCTGAAAATATTTAAAATTTAATTTTTGTGTAGATAATAATCTGCACTTCATAATAATTTGAAAATGAGAAGGACATGCATCTCTTTGTTTTTCTCAGACTCCTGGGTATCCAGCTGTCTCTGTATGGATGATAACTGGGACAGACCCTCTTTTCCCATTTAGCACCTGTACGCCTGCACTTTGCCTTTTCTTGTGGCTTCCTTAACAGTATAGAAAGTCATCCCTTGGGGTCCATGGAGGACTGGTTCCAAGATCCCTGGACCACTTACATTGATGCCAAAATCCAAGGTTGCCCAAATCCCTAATGTAAAATTATGTAATATGTGCATATCTTTCTCCATGCTTTAAATTATCTATTGGTTACGTATCATATCTAATAAAATGTAAATGTTATGTAAATAGCTGTTACATTGTTTTATAAAGATAATATGAAAAAGTCTGTACAGCCTCAGTGCACAAGTGTTTGAATATTTTTGTCTCTGCGTGTATCTGGCTTGGTAAATGTAGAGTTATTTCACTCTTTTCATTTCAGCAGTTATAAAACACCCATTATATACCTACATTATATTTAGCCCGACTTCCCTCATGCACATTTGTTCTTTTGGTACTAAAAATAGTGGTGCGATAGATATTTATATCTATGTGCACATGATGCAGGACACGAACTGTCAATAATTTTTCCCAGTTTGTCTTTTACTTTTCTCGTGTGTTTTGAGAATATTTTTGCATAAAAACAATTTTAAAAATCTAAATGTGTTTAGAAAACTCCCCTCACTTTAAGACGCTAAGAATGGTCCTCACCCTCTCCTTTGAGTTCTCTTGTTTCAATTCATCACATTTAAAATTCTGATGTGAGAATTGTTCTGACTCCAGAAAGGATACAACTTCGTGCTTCCCGCTCCCCGTCCAGGTTCATTGGCTGATCACCCACTGCCCACTGCTTTGGAGCGAACTCAGTTACTCTGAAGGAACCATTTAAGTCCTAACTTTGTAAATATTATAATAATCGGTAACCGTTTTACTAAGATATAATTTGCATACCGTGGAATTAACCAAAAATCTACAATTCACTGCACACCATAATCCACTTTAGCATCTTTTTAAAATCTTGAAAACTTATGCCAATTAGCACTCACTTCTCATACAGTATGTCTTAAAAGCATTAAATTGAACTATGCAAATTTATGTAGATACGCACTAGAGTGTATTTCTTCCCACTTTTGTGCTTCTTTGGAGTTGGAAATCAAAGCTCTGGAAATAATTATAATCTTGAGCAGGTCTGTCCTAGATATCATTTGTAAATGTCTCTTATTTTTCTGCAAAGAACAAAGTAACAGGTCATCAGCTTGTCAATCACATATTTTAAAAAGTTAAACATACATGCATAAATACATGCATGTATAGCACTTTCGTGTTAATGTGTGTGTAGAATCTTTAGGGTAGGGATGTTTGATAGTGTTTCATAAGTGTTTTTAGTTGCAAATATCCTTTGTTCTTACCAAACTAACCATGAAAAACACTAGGCAAAATACTGATGAAATCAATGCAAACACAGCTCCCAGAAAATACGTTCATAGATTGAGATCCTTTTGCAAACAATGTGCTTTTTTTTTCTTGTAGAACTAAAAGATGTGGGTGGGAATGTAAAATGGTGCAATCTCTGAAAAACAGTACTGTGGTTCCTCAAAAAATTTAAGTATAAATTTATTTTATAATCCAGTAATTACATATCAGGGTAAGCATCCAAAGAAAGTAAAAACAGAGACTCAGAGAAATATTTTCACACCCAGATCCATAGCAGCATTATTTACAAAAGCCAGAAAGTGGACACAACCCAAGCATTCATGAACAGAAGAGCGATCTGTATGTGCAATGGAATATTATTTAGCCTTAAAAAGGAAGGAAATCTGATACATGGGACTGGAGAGATGAGCCTGGAGGCACAATGCTATGTGAAATAAGGTAGTCACAAAAGGACAGAGATCATGTGATTCCTTTGATAGGGTAACCCTGGACTAGCCACAATCATGGAGACGAAAACACTACCATTTCTCTATGGACTCATCTACATGGTCATAAAATGTCACAGCCAAGATTTGGACTGAGTTCTACTTCTTTCCAAATATTTGAATTTTCCTCTACATCATGTGAGGGAAACTATAACACATTACTTCATGACAAAGGACTGGACTTGATTATTAATTCAACTTGAAAAGGCGCTTTGCCTGGAAATCATTAGGAAGAGGATAGGTGACCAGGGAGAGCTGAAACAAGACATCTCCTTGGCCTCCGATATGGAGGTTGCACAATAGCAGGCTTTGTCCTTCCCTGGCTGCAGCAGGAGGGGCACTGGGCCTGGGAGAGGATGGAGACCCCAGCTGTCCAGCTCTAGCTCTTTCTTTGTTGTGAGTCCTCAGTTCGCTGTCTCTGGAGCTCTAACTTTCTTATGCAGGACTGCGTCCCTGTTTGAATAAACTCTTTCTCCTGGAACTCCTCAGGTCTCTTAAAGTCCACACAGCCACCGTGTGCTGTGGCTTCCTAACTGCTTGCTAATTTCCCCAGCAAAATGTAAACTCTGTATTAGTGACACATAGGGCAGAGACTCATCTATAGCAGAGCCCAGCAAAGTTTGAATGAAAAAAAATACATATTCATGAAGGTTTATTAATACCAGCAGTTGATGACCCCTAAGTTTTTGTGGTTTCTTGTTAAGTGCTACAACAGTTCTCCAGCAAAACATTTTGCTGTCTACAGAGCAATGCTAAATCCGTATCATCCTCCCAAAGGCTCTTTTGTGATAGGTTGGACAGGAAACCAGAGTCCAGAGGCCACTGTCACAACATGAGTGCCAGACCAGAGATTGAGACCTGAGTCTTCAGTTCCCTGGATTCTTCCTACAGAACCACCTGTTTAATCAACTAAAAATCCACCCTAATGAAAATAGGCCATTGCATCTACATTTGTCAAAATTCTAGAAGACAGAGTAAACATCGTACCGTGCTCTCAGCGGGAGGTGGCTGCAGGATTCTCAGTGCACAAGAGACTGAAGATCTTTCACGAGAGCCCAGTGAAAAGCTTGCTTTGGTACTAGGCGGAATAAGAAATCCAAATTCTCAAAAATTTCCAAATAGTTGTGCTAAAAATAATCTAGTTTAGTCCCAGAGAGCCAGAGGCCCTGGAAGTCATCACCCAGCAAAGCTCAACTCAGGGACCAGTTAAAATTATAGTCTTGTTTGGGATAAACTTTAAGTGCCTGCTTTCCCTGACTGGCAAGTTTATAGGCTTCTCCAGCACGGTGTAATCTAGTCTCCTTTTCAGAGTTGTTTACTTAATTTTTCCCCTCTTCGTTTGCTTTCCATGGAGTGGATGGTTCTGGAAAAAAAAATTACTCACCACCTGGAAATTAGTTGTTAACTTAGAAAAAAGTGTCATTTCTTAGTTGAGAGGTTTTGAGGTAGAAACTTTAAATTCTAGATGTAAAAGGGCATCTCATGGGCTAACAAGGAACACTGCCCCTACTCTTGGTAAACATGGCAGGAAAATGGCCCTTCCTGCTTTGAGCTGTAAAAAATAGAGGGTTACAAGCACCATACTGATGTTTTCTTTGTTCTTTGCTGAATGGATACATGATTGAGTATTTTTAGATGACGAGTATGTCTTTGTTCCTGCACAGAACAGATCACAATATCTCAAAAGGCAGAATGATTCTCCAAAGCCTAAGACTATTCATCTTGCGTGCAATCAATTTCTTTGTTTCCTTCTGATATGTATTTCTTATGTCTCCATGGTAACAGCAATATATCATTCATGATGTCATTTAGTAAAATTAGGTGGCTAAAAAAAATATCTTGTTTTCTCCCTCATTCATTGGAAAGAAATGTTTCCAGAGTTAGGCAAGTGAATACTAACCACAAAATGGACCAAGAATATTAGTGTGATCCCCACTTCTGCCTTCAGTACCCACTCTTCACTTGACAGGAAATGGTCTTTTAAGTGTTTTGGCTGTCAAATTCTTAATGACATCATAGCATTGTAAAATAACATCTTGAGTACAGAAACTAATCCAATGTTTTCTCTACATGAGAACATATTCTTAATTGCATGGAATTCTCGGATTTGTTTTCTCATCTTAAAAATAAAATGATTGTCTTCAATTATTTCTAATATTCTTTACGGTTCTTAATCTTTCCTAACAGAGTATCAGCACCAGTGGTTAGCTACTGACAAGCTTTATTTCAGGTGGCCCAGTTTTCTGTGTGCTCATTAGTTTACGAGATATCACTTCTCAAGTGTGCTTTTCCTGTTCATTCGTCAAGTGAGTTTTCTGCCAGGGAACATGGATGAAATTATAGTCCAATAAATGTTTAGATAGCAGAGCTGCTCTTCTCTTTCAGACTTCCTTTGTCCAAGTGTCCATATCATTTATGGATATGCATACTTTCTTTTTGTGTCATTTCCCTTTAGTGTTGTCCACCACATTAAAATGTTTTATATTTTTGGTGAATATCTATCAGTTGCACATATGAATAGAGGATGATATTTCCATCCTTGCATCCACCCAGCGCTGGATCCAGTCTTACTTCCCATGCTCCCCTGTTTGCACCAGTGCCAGCCTCTCTACCACACTTCCGATGATGAAGTTTCCTGTATCGTGAAAGTCTCATGGTATTTTTAATGCTCTGCAACCTTCAATTTCCCCCTTTTTAAAAATTATTTTTCATTTTAGAAACTTCATATAATTTGTCTTTCTGCACTTATTTTTCTTTTCAGAGAGATAAACCTCTGGCATTGTCTCTTAGAACATTCAGATTTCAGATGTGGATACAACTAGTTGGGGTCTATTTCACCCAGTTATTTTTGTACTCATTTTAGAAGCAGTAATGAAAAGTGAAAGGTGAAAAACATGGTGAAGGGAGCACTGGCCTTGGGTAAAAAGCCAGATCCCATCTTTACCTGCCACTCCCTGCACAGCCAAGGTCTCCTTCTGTGCTTTTCTAGGTAGATAGCTTTTCTCTCCCAGTTTGTGTGTGTTTTATTGACTTTTCAACTGAATTCAATTCAGTTTGTTCTGAGTCATCGTTCCCAGAGCATCCAACAATGGGCTGGTAAACCAGCTCTTGAAAGGGAAAACAGTTCAGGTTTGTAGTCCTTGCAATTTCCTGGGTATAAATACTCCAATAAAGTCAGTTTTAAGTTGCCAACTTGACATTTACTGAATACATAGTTGGGAAGACGTGTGCAGAAATTGGCTCTTACTGATTCTTCTAAGATGACTCCACATAGCATTAATCTCTCCTTTCCTCTGTCCTCTCCTCTCCTTTCTTTTCCTTTCCCCTCCCTTGACCTTCCCTCCCTCCTCTTCCCCACCTTTCTTGTGCATGTACCATTTCATTACACATTAGGATTATTGCAAAAGATGATTTTACCTGATATACAACGAGTACATATGTGCTAAGACATTGCAAGCATTGCTTCCTTTAATCTTCACTATGTGCCTTTCTCATCTTCCTTTCCTAGGTGAGTAATCTAGGCAGTCAGCACACCACACAGCTAGCACACCTCACTTCTATGTAGATTTCCCCCCAATGGATTGCTCACTTTACAAGACCAGGTTTCTGAAGTCAAACAACTTACAATTGGGTGGACACACAGGTGTGTCTTCCCCCTCCCTGCAAAGGCACTGAGGTCTCTTAGGAATGCAATCTCCTCTTTCTAGTCTTAGAGCCTTGCTTGTGTCATTCCTTAGGCTGCAAGTCCTCACCAACCATGTCCTTCCTCCCCCTTTCATCTGCTTGTATTTATCTTCCTTATGCATCCTTTTCTCCAGAGAGTTTCCCTGATTCTCTTAATTGCGCACAAGACTTCCCTTGAACTTTCCTAACATGTTATGTAGACCTCTGTTAGGCACCATGGCTCAGTGGTTCTTAACTACATCCACTGAATCAGTGTACACTGGCTCAAGACTAAGTAGTTCCATTTAATAAAAGCTCTGTGTGTGATTTTGATAAGCAAAAAGGCTTTGAGGCTCTCTGCCTTGCCCAAGCTTGCTCTCATGAGGTCCTGTCTTGTTAGTGTTTCCAAATTCAGTCTTCTGGCTTTCTTGTCTTTTGTCCTATTGTTTTACCCATTCAGCAAATATTTATTGAGCAGTTACTATATTCTGGGTGTTGCACGCTTGTTCTTAGAGCAAACATAGAGAGAACCACAATCTAGTGGAGAAGAAAGTTACCCAGCCAATAGTCAGAGTTATTTTTGACAAGATGTTACTGGGGAATTCCATCATTTTGGCATTTGAGGAAACAAAGCAGAGAAGGTTGAGCAGTCAATCCCCACACACCTACTTTGCTTGTAGATCAGCTGGCTCTGACACTGACCAACATCCATTTTCACCTCACAGAAGAAAAGATTGGGAATGTAACGAGGACTAAGTGACTGAAGAGAGCCAGGCAGATAGAGAGCTGTGAGCTGCTAAAGGAGTGCAGAAGTGTTTCTCCTCTTTCTTCTCGTGCAGAGGGGGGGGAGGAAGGAGTGTCCCTTTGGCCACCCAAGTGACAAATGTTGCCAAGAGAAGTTACTGAGAAGTTGTGGGTGCCTGCAAGAAGAGAACTCTGAGTTTATCTTGTCTTCCAGTGGGATGAGCTGAGCTTTGAAACAGCCTTGCAGTGGAAGAGATGAGATAAAATGTGCTGGGGAGACTGGCCCCTCACTTTGGGCATCTCCTGAGGAATGATGGAGGCAAGAGGTTCGTGTGAGGTGAGAGAGCAAGGGAAGATGGTTACTGAAAGGCAGATTGTCTTCAGAAAGGAATCAGTTGGGACTGGGCCATCTAGAAGGGGCCTCTTGAGCCAACACAGAGTCCTCCCAAGGTGAGGAAGCCATTGATATGGCACTGAGGTGGTGAGGGGAGTGCAAGCACAGACCAAAGAGGTGCATCACCATGCCAGGACACTGTGCAGCCCAGGGCCACCATAGGAAGCCTCTGGCTACCCTGGGAATCTGCTCAACCTTAGAGAGACAGCCTGTGACCACCAGGGCATGCGGTAGGCATGGGCAGCCAGCCGAAGACAGGGCAAGTTGCATAATTAAGGAACATGATCAATTTGCTAATTCTCCCACCCTCTGAGCTATCTCTAGAGGTGCTGAAGAGAGGAGATAGTGGAGCTGGGGAAGAAGGAAAGGGTGCAGCACGTCTGGAACCAAGGCCAGCAGGGAAGGGCTTTGTATTGGCTGTGAAACACAAGCTCTGATTCAGATTAGTCACAATGGGCTAATAAAATAGTTCATGTAACCGAGAGTAACCAGCGAGCTGAAGAATCTGTTTCAGATGTCCTAAAAGAGAAGAGAAGAAAGAACAGGCAGAATTTGACATCCTAGGACAGTGGATGGGAGAGAAGTGAAGCTGCTTCTTGTGTATAGCATGCGAAGCCTGGATAAGACTGTCTGAGCTCTCACTCCACTGCCCTGTGTCCTCTGGGGGACAAATGCAGCGAGGTGTGGAGCATTTCTCAGGGAACCCGGGTAAGTCTACAGGTCAGATAACATTCGCCTATGAAAACAGTGTTTGCCACAAAACATGAAATGAGAGTAGGCACTGAGGTAGGAAAACACTTTCAGGCTGGCTTAGAAGAGGATGGTGTTAGTGGGGGCCACGGAGAAGCGAGCAAAACCATGAAACTAGAAGGTGCAGCTGGGGAGGGCGGTCTGTTGGTCTTTCTCCTGGGATAGGAAGGCGATCTCCAAGGGCCGTGAGTGGGTGTTATGGGTCCGGCTGTCAGCTCTCCCTCAGCCCTGATAATAAAGACGCAGATGACGTGGGTAGTGGTGTGCTTGCCGCCGTGCACCCATCACCCAGCTTCGGTGGTCACCCAATTGCAATATTGTCTTACTGACACCCCCTTTTCTCTTACCCTCCTTTTCTCCCCATCCTTGCATCCCTTTTAGAGCAAATTCTGGGCATCATGTCATTTAGTCCGTGACTATTTCTATAAAAGAACTTCCATCATTTTAGATAATAAAAGAAGTTGTTGACACCGTGTAGCCTTATTGGCCCTTGAGGCCCTTTAACCAGAAATGAGCATGCTTTTGATAGCTCAAAAATAGCCTAAAAAACATTTCACTTAGCAAACTACTTTGCGATGCACTAAAAGTTCAAACATGTGATTTTTATGTGGCCATCAGGCTTTTTCAGTGACATCCTCTGAGTGTAGAGAGAACTCTCTGATGACTTGTTTTGGAAATTTCAAGAAGACTTGGGTTTGTTACAGGTCTATCTGCAGATCGTGGATTCCTGAAGGAATGTGGCACTGAGGTCATCTTCAGTCCCCAGCATGTGGGGAATGGCAGTGTGGCTGCCAAGCGATCCCATTCTTGCTTTTACTCACAAAATCTGTCATGCTGTCTTAAGATTGTTTAGGAAACACCGGCAAACAGGCTCTGAGTTTAAGACGTTAGTTTATCACAGAATCTTGGAATGCAAAGGAGCAGATGGGGTGACTGGAAATGCCTGTAAGGGCTCAAGAGTCATTGGCCACAGAATGGAGCATTTCACCCTGGAGTGTGTCGGAACATGGTCAAACACTGCTGCTCCCAACTTTAATACGGCACTAACCTAGAATACAGGCGATGCAAATGTGTAGAATGACAGCAAAGCCTTCATGGAACCTGCTTCCCACGTGCAGGCCTCTCGGGTATGCTAACTTCAGCTTGTCCAGTTTACTGAGAGACACTGAGCATTGAGAGGCACCTTATCTCTGAATTACGGACAATAAAACAACAGTCCCACTTATCAAGAGTTACTGTGGGGAGACACTTGTGGTTGTAATTTTATGTATGAACTTCACTGGACCACACGGTGCCCAGCTGATAAAATGTTATTTCTGGGTGTTAAGGTTTGGATCTAAAATGTCTCCCCCGAAGCCACATGTGTCTGGAAATCGACTGGATCATGAGGGCACTTTACTCATCCATGGATTCGTCCCCTGGTGAGTTTGGCAGCAGTGTGCTGTTAGAAGGTGAGGCCTGGTCGGAGGTGGGTCAGTGGGGCTGCGATTGGGAAGGGTGTATTCTTACCCTTGGCTCCTCTCTCTCTCTCTCTGCTTCTTGACCATCAAGACTTTGACAACTTCCCTCAGTCATGATTTGCCATGCTGTTTCTGCCTTGGAGCCAGATGCCCATGGATTGAAACCATGAACCAAATGGGCCTCTCTTCCTTTAAGTTGTGGGTACTGGGTATTTTATCCCAGTGATGGGAAGGTTGCTGAGACACGGGGTGTATCTCTGAGAATGTTTGTAGATGAGGTTACTATTTGACAGTTGTAGACTGAGTAAAGCAGATGGCATCTGCAGTGTGGGAGGGTATCAGCCACTCCACCAAGGGCCTGGATGGAACCAGAAGGTAAGGGATGACTGGATTTGTTCTCTGATTGATTTGGCTGATACGTGGATCTTCTACCATTGTGCTTTTTGTGTTTTGAAACTTCAGACCTGGACTGGAATCTTTATCACCAACTCTCCAGCTCTAGACTTTTGAACTGTATCACTGGTTTCCCCAGTCATGTAGATGGAAGATCATGGAACTTCTGACCTTGCACAGTTACATAAAGCAATACCTTGTGACAAATACATCTGTCCATCCATCATCTATCATCTATCTATCTATTGATCGATCGATTGATCTTTCTTTCTTTTGAGCCCATGAGGTAGCGGTTATGGCTTCCTTGTCTGTAAGGAGAATGAGTCAATGTTTAATTGACACCACTGATGAGCACAGTCAAATTTCAAGGTCTTTTACTCACAAGTGGTTCCTTTATCCATATGGGTAAAATTCAAGAACTATGTATTTAATATTTTTTTTTTGAGATAGGGACTTGCCATGCATTCTAGGCTGGCTTAGAACTCAGTATGGAGCCTAGGCTGACTTTGAACTTGCAGGGATCCTCTTGCCTTAGGTTCCCCAGTGCTGGGATTATAGGTTGAATCACTACACCCAGCTTACATTGTTTTTTGTGAATCGGTATCAGTCCGCTTTCTCATTGCTGGGACAACATACCTGACACATGTATATTAAAGGGCAGTGGTTTAGGTTGGCTCATCATTTCCGAGGATTTAGTCCATAGTTGGTTGGTTCCAAGGCAGAAATGGCATGGTGGAGGAAAGCTCCTCATGTCATGGGAACCAGGAGGCAGAGAGAAGGGGACAAAACACACCCTTCCAGGTCATGCCCCCTGTGGCCTCTTCTGCCAATGAAGACCCTCCTCACCCTAACAGTCAGCAAAGAAGGCATCAATGAACTAACCTACTGAGGAGAACAGTACCTGCATGAAACAGTTATCTTCTGAACAGTGTTCCACCTCTGTACAAGATACTTTTGGGAGACATTTTAGATCTAAACCATAGAATCTGTCTTCGTGACATCCAACAACAATAGAAAACATCAAGTAAAATGTGCTATTTGTGATTTCAGTGTTGAATGAACAGGGAATGATGTTAGAAGATAATGCATTTTTCCTAATCCTTTGGTCTGGAGTATGGCTTTTCTTAAATTCAATCATATTCTCCCCCACCATTTTATTTACTTTACACTAGGAAAGGTAGAATGAATTATTTTATAGGCAAATTTGGGGAGAACAGATAGGCACATTCTGCTCAGTTGACCAGAGATGAAAGTCTGCTCAATGCCAAGGAATCTGGATTTAAAACTTCTTTGTTATTATATCTAAAAATATTTTTTAATGAAGTAAATTTGAAGTGTACTTTGTGATAAGATTCATTATTTTCATATGTATACTTCAAGGGATTTTTGATCAAGGTATACAGTTGTATAACCACTTCCACAACAGAGATTCAGAGCACTTCCATCCTTCCCTCAGTGTTTCCTTGAATCTCTTTGTAGTGAATCCTCCCACTTCAGTCACTGGCAGCCATCTTATTTTTGACCTTTTGAAAGAATATTTATTCTTTTATTTTTGCCTTTTTAGAGAATATAATATAAATGAAGCCATCCAAAATGTGGACTTTTGAAACTGTCTTCTTTCACATAACCCGTCGTTTTTGAGAGTGCTTCTTTCATTGCTGAGTGCTTTCTACATCCTGATGGCAGTGTTTTATCCATTATCCATTTACCCATGTTTTTCTTATTTTTAAATAAGAAAAATAATTTCTTATTTTTAGTTAATCAGAAAGCTGAAATAAACAATATGTGGCCATATCCTTCCATTTGTCTTAGGTGAATATCTAGGAGTAGAATTTTTGGGCAATATGTTGAGTGTACATTTGATTTTATAGGAGACTACCACACTGTTTTCAAAGAGACACTGTCTGCCATTTTGCATTTTCTGCAGCAATGTATGAACATTCTAGTTGCTCCACATCCTTGCCATCACTACACATCATCAGTTTTTCTTTTGCATTTAAGCCATTAGAGTTGGTGATTGGCGGTATGATATTGTGATTTTTACCTTTATTTTCCTAAAGAAGCAGAAAGTCTCTTTTTGGTTTTATTTGCTATCCATGTATCTCCTTTTACTTCAAATATTTGCAGGTAATGGATTCATCATTTGGTCATTAGAAGAATTCTTTGTATATTGAAGATACATATGAGATATGTATTTTGTAGATATTTTCCCTATGATATGTCTTTTTAGTTTTCAGCAATGTCTTTTGAAGAGGTTTATTTAGATTTGATTATATATAATTCATCAACTTTTTTCTTTTATAAGTGGTGTTTTTGTTTCCTATCTAGGAAATCTTTGCCATCCAACATCACAAATATTTCCTCTGAGAAATTTATTTTAAGGTTTTGTGTTGAGATCTGCAATTTATTTAAAGTCAATGTCTGCATATTGGGGTTGAGGTTTGTGTTTTCTTTTTTCATATGGGCAGGCTGAATACACGAGTGGACGATGGTCAGACATACAAAAACAGAACTCTCACCCACACTCAGGCTAGGAAACTGACCTCCTCTCTACAATACTTAACCTGGACAGCCAGCCTGCCATAAGTTATATGGGTAGAAAGTCAGACTGCTACCACTAGTAATAATCCAGGGAGCCAAACAATAACTTCTACAATAATTGGTCCCAAATGGCCAAGACTTAACTACTAACTGACAGCTTCTTTACTTTTTGTCCAATGAGACAAAAGTTGTAAGTCCGACCTGAGTAATCACATAGAGCGCCAAGCTTCTAGGTCACTGCCCCCAGCTCTCCCAAGCAGGACACAGCTGCAGCCTCTCTTTGGACACATGACATTTCCCACACATCTGTAACCTTTGCGTTTCTGACAAAACACAGGTGGCAGCGGCTGACTCCCTTACGTGTCTGACTGAAGAAACTCTATTTGCTCTCATCGGGTTGGTCTTCATTTAGCTCCACAGCAAGAATGCCAATATATCTTCATTTCTTCTTTTTTTTAGTTCCAGGGATTGAACTCATGACCTCACGTTTGCCAAGCAGGCACTTACGCTGCTGAGCTAAACCCCTGGCCCCTTCATTTAATTTTTCAATGTGTGCAAATCTCTGGCAGGGGAGATGCATACTATTTTTATGGGATCTTATTGCATGGGAGAAAAACAATATCTACTTTTAAAGGATACATATCTTAGGAGGGGAAGCCAGACTTTTGTATGTGAGTCACAATTGTATATGTTACCCAGGTAGATGGGCAACTTACAATGAACACTTCTGAGCAGTAGATCTTCTCCTATTCATCTTTATGTCGCCCATATACAGCCAAGGATTGAAATCTGGACATGCTCCACATATGCTGGTTGACTTAATGATTTTTTCTAGCTAGATGCTAACATAAAAACAGGACATTAGTCTTTAATATTGATTGAGTTCTGGAGGTAACTTCTGAAGAGTATATATCAAGGGCCAAGTAAATACTTCTCTTTCTACTTTCCTGCAGCAGCTGCCTGGGTTTCGACCCTGCTGTCTCCTACCTGACATCTTGCAACACCCTTTTCACTGCCCTTGAAGACTTTTGTCTTCAAGACCAATCTCCAGTCTATTGTGAATGTGAATCAAAGTGGGAGGCATTTGGTAAGTGAATATTTGATAAATGAATTAATAATATCATCTCCCTATTTAGAACCATTCCAACAGTTAAATGCACTATTTATTTGACCCAAAGAAAAAATAGTCATCTATGATGGCAAAGAATACACAATGCACAAACATGTTGAGGGTCTACTCTTTGCTGGATATATACATTGAATATATATTGAATTTCAACTTCCTTCATACTCAGTATCCATGTTAAAGTGTTGACTGAAACTAGATGCATGATTTGAAAGCATTTGACCGGACTTAAACTGGATTTTAGACAAATAAAATCATTCACAGCAGCTAGCCTGCATTTAATGCTTACTATGTGCTGAGCACTGTCGTGTCACCTGAAATTTAGTTTAGTTTCCTCGGTTGAATGAGGCCAGTTTGCCACACTTGAAGCCCTGGGAGGACAAGGAACAAGGATTTGCTCATCATTAGATCAGAGCATTGATCATAGGAAGCTCTCTGAAGTGCAGGAACCTTGTCATTCCCATTGCACATCTACTTAAATGATGGCTTCCGGAGAGTAAGGAACCCAAGGCACACAGTGGGTAATTGCTGGAGCAAAGATATGAAGTGTTTGGTTCCCAATGGAACATTCTAAGGTCCTAAATTTCCACAGTAATTGCTTCTCCTAAAATTTCCAGCTAGACTGTGGGTGGGACATGGACACCCAAGAAGTCCTGCTGGGATTTTCGTTCTGGCCAGGGCTCAGGGGACTAAAATGAGGCGAGGCACAGAGAAAGGAGGGAGCCTCTGAGACAGAAGGTCAACTCTGTCTTCAGAATGGCACCTCTGGTCCTCTTCTTCATAAAGATGAAGGGAGAAACCAAAAGGGAAGGAGGCCCTGAGATCTCACCCTCTTCCCGGGAGGGGATGTAGGCAGCTTCTGGCAACCAGCTAGCACCAAACTTCAGCGTATTAAGAAAGAAAACGAACTGGCTCGAGGGTGTCTAATTATGAAGAATTTGGACAGGGAGCAAATACAAGGGAAAATGCACAGAAGATGCAGGTGGAAAGAGGCACTCTTTGCCAGCTCATGGGTAGCATTGGTTGGAATGGGAAGACCCATCTTAAAGTTGGATTTCCAGTACACATTTGCAGCCAGAACCCAATTCTCACTTCCAGCTAGTGATCAGCTGTTCCTACTCTGTGGGCAGATGTGGCCTTTGCAATGCCCACATCTGGCTTCCCAAGAGGCAGGGAAAGCAGGAAAGGGCCTGCTATGGCCTATTTGAAGGGCCACAGCTGCAACCAAGAAGTCTGCAAGAGTCCAATAGTCAACACCAACTATTGAGACTCCTAGTACAAAGTTAATAACACCCATCTACTGAGCACTTTTTATGCACCAGGCACAGTGAATTCTGGGAAGTAAGTGGCCTGAGGGAAGCACATATGGGAAATGGAGGCTTCCAAATGAGAGAATTTGTCCAAAGTCACGCTGCTAATGGATTTGGTGTTCAAAACCAGATTTATCTGGCCCCCATCACATTGAACCCTTAGTTTAAAATGAAGGTGGTGGTAATACTTAATTCCTTGGATTACGGTAAAGATTGAAATAATTTGTAGGAAGTGGGCCAAATGTTTCCTAGAATACAGGAAACAGCTACCCAGCGGTCTCAGGTGGGTTGACAGTGCTGTCACAGTTGTGCCCAGTCCAGTTGCTATTTTCTGCTAAGTGCCATTGTCTGCTTGAGTTCCTTGTGCTTCTTACTTTTGTATCTGAAAACTGTCTGGAGACCCTTCCTTCACTGCAAGGAGCTGAGGTCTAACAGCAGCATGGCCATTTGATGTATTAAACCTTGTCACCTGAGAATTTAGTGACATTAAGACTACATAGCCATGGTGATGATAATACTGATGATACTAATAGCTTACATTTATTCTTCATTCAACATTAACATTTAATACCTAACCCTCCCTAGACTTACTTCATTTCAGGCATGTCAGGTCTACCCAAGTATTTTTAAATATCTACCCAGATAGTGGGAGACCTGCGTTCTCTGCTTAACTTCTTGTAGGACACATGGGAGGCATTCTGGCCAGGGCCTTGCGAGCATGTGCCAAGGGCAGGGCCAGCAGCTACCAGAGAGCCAACAAAGGCAAGGGATTAGTGGTAGGTGGCACTTCTTGCACACACAGCCAAAGCAGTGTCCTCAGCAGACTCTGTCATAGTGCAGAGAAAGCTGGAAAATCCAGCAGTGACTCATGTGCTGGGGAGGAAAGTGGAGCATTGTAATTTGGCCAGAAAAAAAAGTGCAAAGAGTGGAACATGATCCTAAGTTATTATCTAAGTCAGTGGACTCTCCACGTCTCTCTTCCTACTAATCCTCTTCATGGCAGCTGATGGAGCAAGGTCACAGACTTTGAATGTGACCTTGGGTAAATTGCCTTGGACAAATGACTCTGGAAACTTCCTGTTCTCTCCCATAAACTGAAATATTTCAAAAAGCCCAAAACAAGTGGAATTTTATAAAGTTCAATGAAATAATGTGTCTTACTGGCTGACAAATTTGTGCTACTCAAGAAAAGTTGGTTTCTGTAGGTAGAGATGGAAAAATTCTCTTTGTAGTGGTGGGGATTGAACCCAGGCCTCATGTATGCTCAGCAAGTGCCTTACCACTGAGCTCCATCTGCAGCCCGAGGAGCAGCTTTAGGTCTGACCTCTACTCTTGCTGGGGCTAGGAAGGCATATCTGGACATCTTAGGGGGCACCATGGTTGGGCAATCTCATCTAGGTGATCAGGACAGCTCTCTCCAAGTAAATAAATCCTGAACAATTTCTTGTGACCTGAAGGATGATTGTGTGGTAGATAGGTTTGAGTGGGTTTTCCTGTAAGAGCTAGGGGTTCCAATAAGAGCCTGGCAACTACAGAGCAAGGCGTCTTGGAGAAAGTGAGAGGAAGCTGCTGAGGCTAGAGGAGAAGAGAGGAAGGAGGAAAGGGGAGAGATGAGAGTGGAGGCCCTGGCAGAGGCCCCGTGTGCAACTTGAAAGCCCTTTGGGAGCCATGGACTTACAGGCAATAAGGGCACATTTGAGAGTAAGGGGACCATGCACTCATGTGAGAAAGAGCTCTTGGGCTGTTGTCTGGAGAAGGGCTGGAGGAAGCAAGCAAGAAAGGACTGCAGTGGACAGCACCTTTGGCCAAGTATTGGTCAGAAAATCACCCAGTAATAGAGAAGTTACAGGTTCAGTGTGTGTGTGTGTGTGTGTGTGTGTGTGTGTGTTTGTGTGTGCAGGCACCTGTGATTTTCTCCTAATTTTTTTTGGCTAATACTTTACAAAGTTTTTGATCAAAATACGTATGCTCCCTTGTACCTCAACATGAATCTCCTGCACTCTCCATGCCCAATATAATTGTTACAAGGACCTACTCATCTTTAACTTTAAATTTATGGTTTAAATTGTAAAAAGCAAATTAGAGTAACAGTTATTCATAGTCTGTCTTTCAGATAACCATTTTAGTTAAGTTTTATTATCTTTGTCCTCTGTATCTGTGTGTAGGCATCAATTTTTTACTCAAATACAGTTAACATTATCTGTGCAGTCTTGTTACTTGCCTTTGCTTTGTCCTTGTGTTATATCATAGGCCTATCCTCTATTTCCTGGAGGCATTAATGGCTAAATAATATCCATGAAGCAATTCTATAATTTACTTAACTGCCTTCCTTCCTATTATTAGATAATTAAACTGTTTCTGTGGTTTTTCTAACCTAAATGAGATTACATTGAAAGTTTGTATGCATAAGTTTTTAGCCCTATTTAGGATTATTTCTGTAGGATGGAGTCCCAGAAATGGAATTACCAAGTCAAAAGGTTTGCATGTTTCATGTCTTTCTGGATATGTGTTGCTAAACTGCTTTCCAAAAGGCTGTGAGACTCTACACTGCCACATCCCTGTACAAAAGCAGAGTCCAGAGGACTGAGTTCCTCAGCAGTCAGGCACCTTTTGTCCCTGGAACACAGACAAAGCCGTAGAATCTCGGACTTGGAAGTAACTTTGAAGGCGAGTGAAGCTAACGTCCACATGGAGAGAACATTAAAGCTTGTCCAAGGTAATATTGGCAATTGCGCTGTGTTTGGGTTGGGTGGGATCTCCAAAATCATTTTACACGAATGTCCCAAATTCTACACAACTTCAGCCAGGAGCTAAGCTTTGTTCCCTTGTAATTACAGAACTAATACAATGCTATGCTCAGTATAGGCGGCCAGTCTACACTGGCAGAATGGATACAGGTGATCGGACACAATACATGAGTTTAAGTTATCATCTCACTGTCTTCATGGTCTGATAGCTCTAGCAGGAAGAGCAGTCACCCCTCTGATGTGACCAGGGTTCAAAACACCAGTGGTCCTTGGCCCCCAGAGCTCCTCTTCTATGGGGTTTTTTGAAGTGTGGGAGACTCTTAAAAAGCTTCCAAGGACCCACGTTGGGTGATGTGGCCAAGCAATCGTGAGTTGGGGAAGAGTCATGTGACCAGGGATGTCACTTGACCAGGGAAGAACTGTATGACTAGGGAAGTCATGTGATTGCAGGGGAGTCACATGACCAGGAAGATAGGGTCCATTTCTGTCTTCCTCACTCAAGGTATCAAGCCCTTCGGACCCTCCTTGATGGCTCTGCACTGACCCAGTCCCACTGTGACCTTTGCTGTGGCTTTTTTTCTATCTTGGTCATTCTTGAACCTTAGTCATTCTAGAACCTACCCTGCTTGCACAGGAGAGGGGCTGGGGTGGGGGCAGCAAAAGATACTGAGAATTCCAGCTGCAGAAGGGGAAGATGGTTGGTGCTCATGGTAAAGAAGTGGAGGAGAAGAGAGAGGGTCAGAAGAACAGGTGGGTTCAAGTACTTCAAGAGTTCAAAGACCTTGGCTTTTGTCCTAAGAGCAGTGGAGCAGTGGAAGGGTTTCCAGCAGGGGAGGCCATGTCCTTTGATACTTAGAGTGATTTCCACCTGCTCTGTGGAGAAAGCATTAGACAGGGCGGGGAAAGAGAGGAGGTGGCTGGGGAGCTGAGCAGAGGAACAGGCAGAGAGGATCATTGGTGGTCCTTGAGGAAGCAGGGCATGAAGCAGAGGGACTGTTGGCATTTTTGTTTGCATGCTTGCAGGTCAGATGTGTCCTGCTGGCTGGCTGGCTCCAGAGTGCCTTCTCACTGATGCCTATATCAGCCACATGGAATACAAGATCCACTGCATTCCATTGGCTGCCTTTCTGGACTGCGAGTCATCTGTTTTGTTTATTGTTTTGCTGCTTCTATTCTCTGCCACTAGAATAGTGGATGCCACATAGTAGGTACTCAATGTAAATTTTTTTTAAATTTGTGAAATCAATCACTTTCAGAGTCTTTTTAATGTGTTTCACCTCATGTGCTGTGCTCCAGCCCCATGTGAGGTGGCTACTACCCCATCCTCATTTTACAGATGAGAAAACAGAGGCATAGAGGGTCAACTGTCTTTCACACCTTCATGTGACCATGAAATGCTAGAGCCACAGTGGAACCAGGTGTGCTGGTGATGAGAACCTTGTGTGAGGCCCTGGATGTACTATGTGGACCCTGTGCCTCTCTCTGGCTTGCAGGGCAGGGGACTGGGGCCCCTGTTTGTTTCTCTGTGGAACTGAAAACCTGTGCACAAGGCAACAGCCAGTAGCTAGGCGTGCAGGGTGTATGCGCCGTGGAGTATTATTCAGCCAAAAACTGGAATTAACTCCCAATACATGCTTCAGTATGGGTGAACTTCAAAAACCTGCTAAGTCAAGGTCACAAAATGTTAGATATTGGATCTGTCCATTTCTAGGGAACATCCAGAGTGGGCAAATGCATAGCAACAGAAAGGTGATTGGCTATTGCCAGGGCTGGAAGGAACAAGGAACTGGTTACTGGGTTTTGTGTTGGGGGAAGAAAATATTCTGGAACTTGATAGAGGTGACTGCTACATGACGTTGTTGATGAATTCATTGCCACTAAGTTGTATACCTTAAGGTGGTTCATTTCCCATTATATGAATTTTACCTCACACACAAAAAATTAAAGAGACATTTAGGAGTGACGTGATGTAGCTTCCAGCTAGTAATTATGAGTCAGCAAAAGGATAAAAGATAGTTTAAGTTGACCTCCCTACTTCCTGTTGTGTTCCTTATTTGTACTTTGGATTTTTCTTGTAAGAGAAACCCTGTGACGTTTCAGCTTGCGCGTCTGGTTTATTTCATTTAACATTATGGTCTCGGGGTGCATCTATTGCCTACATATGACTCAAGCTTATCCTTTCTATAGCAGAATAGTACTGTATTGTGTGTAAAACCCACACTCTCTTTATCTACTTGGCTCTTAATGGACATATAGGCTGCTTCCAAGATTTAGCTGTTATGAATTTCGTGCTGCTCTAGGGGGCGCTTTGAGGTCATGAGAGTCCTGTTGGGTGTGCTGCAGGTACCGTCCCTGTTTTAGAATGAATGCAGAACCAACCCAGGGCCCAACACAGCGCAGACATGGGCTCCCCAGCATGGGCTTGTGTTTCCTCCAGGGCCAGGGAGCTGAGGGAGACGCCTGGGTGCCACAGCTTGGCAGGCTGAGTCTGAGGCCCTGCAGCATCAGAGGGTGTCTCGGGGGGACAAGTCCCCCCAGCTGACGGAGAAGGACACTCAGGAACCTGCACTGACTGTGAGGCCCTGTGGGTGCCAGGCATCGTGCACACGTGGCCACGCTCCACACTGAGTGTCACTGCTTTGGGGTGTTTGGTTTGTAGCCAAGAAGGGAGGGGTGCAGATGACGAACAAGGCAGAGCTGGGCTTCTACCCTAGAACAGGGCCCAACTTGTAGAAGCAATTACGTTCCATGAAGTAAAGAACGACAGCCAAGCAGAAGAACACTTAATGGCCTATGAGTCTGACACAAATATACAGAATGAAAACCAGCTGAAGGGCACGTGGATTATTGGAGGAAATATAACGCAGCACTGCAGAGTCCTCCTCCACCACCAGAATGATGGATGCCACAGAGCAGACACTTGCAAAAAGGTTGAAAAATCCGTGGAGTTGACCACTTGCACACAGAGGCCCTTTCATGTGCGCCATCCCATGCACACGAGGTGGCTGCCACTCCATCCTCACTGTACAGATGGGGAAACAGAGGCATAGTGACACCAGTTGTCTTTAATACCTTCGTGCCACTGAGCAGCGCTAGAGCCATGGCTGGACCCGGGTGTGCTGGTGTCGGAGGTGTTAAGATTATCTCCCAGGAGAGCAATGTTTATACCGACGAGCATGCAAAGGGCCTGCAAACTGTGTGAGCCTCTTGTCCTGACACTTCCCCTCTTCCCCTACCAAGAAAATAATAAGCAAAACTGAGTCAAAGCTGGATGTGCCAGGATGTTACCACAGCACAGCAATGACGTAGCAGAGGTGGTTCTTTTCACTGTTCTAAATGATTTCTTAGAGACTGATTAAGTCAGTGACACATGAACCAAAGAATGATTTGACAGCCACCCAAATCTACACTCTAAGAGAAATTTTAGTGACAAAAGCAAATATTTATAATATGCTCTTAATGAACAATGTAAGCTACGAAACAGCTTCTCTTGTTGGGAATACTTATTCTAGTTTAAATATCTGCATCTGACAGAAAGATGAGAAGGCCTAATAACAGAATATTAATATGGGTGTGTTGCTAGGTGGGGTCGCGAGTGATTTGTGTTTTCTGCTTTCATTCTATTACATTTTCCAAATATCCTACAGGGGCAATAAGCATATTCCTCTTAGTCTTAGAAATGAGTCTTTTAATACTGCAGAAGAACAGCGCAGACCCACTCTACCCTCTTGATGGACAGTGCCCTGTGTGAATGAGAAGAAATGTGCTCTTCCTTAAAGAAACAAACAACTGATGATATAAATAACCATATATAGACATTTGCCTTTATGTGTTTTCTCTTCATTTTCCTGTCCTATCCTGTTTTTCTTTTGATTCCTCGAGTTACGATTCTAGCTGCTCTTCACCCTGATACTAGACTTAAAAGTCCCTCATTTCCCTCTGCTTCTATGCTTTCTCATTGAGGAATTTGAATGCAAGGAGTCTTGGATTTTAGACATCTGGGAATGGCCGAGAGTTTGGACTTATTTTGTGAAAAGATGTATTTGTTCAGTTGAGCAAGTGTGAAACAAATGTTTTCAGCATGTCAATTAATCTTAGTGGCCTGAGTGATGTAAGAGTTCCCTCACTCATCTTTTATGATGTTTGGTTTCCATAAAAATATGTTTGGTTTTAAGGGCCTGGCCCTTATTCTCTGTTGACAAAGAACAAATTTGGAGTATGGAAGGCATTTTGAATTTTATCTCAAACCCAGTTTGTTTTTTAATCATCAACTGGAACTCTATAGTGGTTATGACTAAAACATTTTGTGAGTTCATGAAAACATTTATTTTAGTACAAAAAACTAGAACGACACTAGAATCAGAGTCAGTGATGCCTTGTTTGCCAAGGGCTCTTCCTGGAAGGTTTCAGAGATGGATAAAAGAGGCTGTTACTGCTTATTGTGAGGAGGAGAAAATGCAGAGATTTTAAATTTAGGTTGCAGATTATAAAGCGTTAAGAAAGCAAAACAAAAGGATTTTCCAGCCACAGTGGGGGTCTTTGCCTTGATTTATACCATCTGGTACCTGAGGGGAGAATTCTCTTCAGAGCACTCTAAAACTGAAGGTAGTAATATCCTCAGTGAGGTACAATTTGTTTGTACCCCCAAAGCAACAACATTAGAACATCTTTTAACTTTAATCTGGCTTCAGGACTCTAGGATATCAGCAGGTAATGCTTACGCTATAATGTTTAGTGCAAAAACCTTGAGTTGAAAAAATGGGTGCATTTGACTTTGCGAGAAGAAAGCTAAAAAAAAGAAGAAAACCTTTCCATGTTAAATACAACATGAAACAAAAAACAGAGAAATACAACAAAATGTTACCCTTTTTTGAACCTAGAGACCTGTTTATTGCCTTCTGCTTTCTCTGTTTTATAATTTTTTTTAACTGATTTTTGCATCATTCACTCATCTAACACACAGGTGCCGGTCGCTAAGTTTAAAGATTTGATCCACTTGGTCCAAGTGTGGATTCAAAAGACAGCAGCCGCATACTTGTGTGCAGGGTCAAAATTGAAACACTGCTACAAACGTGTCTGCGTAATGACAATAACCCATATGCATGAAAGAAAGAAAACCACCTCTGAGAAAGTAGGTCCTTCTCTGTAGCCGTACATGTGTGGGAGAGGATTAGCCCCAACACCTGATGCAACATATTTTGCAGAGGCTGAATAAGGCACATGGTACCAGGGTGGGGTTCTGCTCACTATAGTTGGGGAACTATAGTGAGTCATCGCTCTGAATCCTTCTCTCTACCTACAGAGGCTGTGACTAAATGCATCTTCTATTATGTTGACCTGTGGTCGCCTGGCTCCCTCAGCTCACTATACATAGGTAATCTTCCTTTTTAATTTCAACTGTAACTGCAGCATATCCCTTGTAAGAGGACCTGATCAATACAGAGCTCAACAAATGGTTCAAAAATCTTTTTCTTTTTTTTTTTTTAATGGAACATAAGTTCTTGATTAGGTCCCAATGGATTTTCCAAAAACACTGTATTTATTTGGATTAGTGCTGCTTATTTTGGATGCTGAGAACTTTTTATGGAGGGGTTGCTAACTTTTAGCATCCCAATCATGACGCAAATGGTTTTGCACTCCTGAGGTCCCACCCAGCCTGTGAGTAGGACCCAGGTGGCTCTGAATCGAGTCCAAAGCCCAGGATCACAGGCTGGGGGGGACCTCAGGAGAGTTACACAATGCGTCTGACCCTCACTTATCTCTTGTCTGTTTTGGGGACATGGTTGTCTTCTATAAGAGTGTCGTGACAGTGAAGTGAGCTAAAGGAAGTGACAAATGGAGACCTTGCTAGGAGCTCAGAAAATGAGAGGGTTGGTACATGTTCTTTTCACATTGTCTCTGGATCCCCTTGTGCCTTTGTTGGAATGGCTAGGATTCTAAAGGCCTCAGTTTTCTTTGCCTGCAGCGTCTCCAGAATAACAGTCATGGAGGTAGATTCAGTTGTCTGTTAGCCTGATTCATTCCCCATGTCAGATGAGCTGCCTAACGCTTCCCAATGATGTCCATATTCAGATACCCGGGACTGGTGAGTATACGACCTTCTGTGGCAATAGGAACTGGCAGGTGTGATTAAGTGAAGAGTCTTGGCAAGGGGGGTTCGTCCTGGATAGTCTGGCTGGGCTGAGTGACTTCATCACAAGGGTCCTTTCGAAAGGGAGGCTAGAGGACCAGAGTCATAGAGACAGACTGAGGCAGTGGGAAATGGTGAGAGACAGAGATGACACAGGGATGGCTTCGAAGGTGGAGGAAGGGGCCACTCACCAGGAAGGGTGGGCAGCTGAGAGCAGGGGAGAGAGGAACCAGCTCCTCCTCCCTGCTGAGCCTCCACAGAAGCACAGTGATGGAGCCCGTTTAGGTTCTGTGCACTTACAAGGTAACTGTGCTGCCTTCAGCCACTAAACATGTGAAAATTTATTGCAAGGAGAAGCCAGGTGAACCTGCCCAAGGTGTAGACAAGAACAAGCACAAGGTCTCTGGGACTGGTAAGATAATGGCTTCTGAATTCAGCATCTGTGAGTTTAAAGACTGACTCTGCCACCTACCAACTGTGTGACTGCGAGATGCTGGCTTCGCTGTGCCTCGGTGGGCCTCTTGTGCAATGGGGTGATAGTTAATATGTGGTTTCTCACCAGTTGTAGATGCTCAATAAATGCTGAACTTTATTAATAGGGATGGGTTCTCACTAAAATGAATTGATTGTGTCCTTGGAATATTGGGAGATGAGTGAGTGACTACTATCAAGGCCTGGGTAGAAACCCATGGGTAGTGGTTAGGTGGGGAATTGCAGTATCATTTCAGATGTATACTGTGCCTTTGCACTGTGAGGGTTTCCCTCAGAGGGTCCAGTGGCAGTTTATTTTCTTTCCTGCTCACAAGTGGAATGAGAGATGAAATTTGGACACTAGCCATGGATGCCTTACAAAACCCTGTCTCGTGTTTTGTTGCAAGGAACAATTGATGTTGAAGTCTTATCACTCAAATAATCAGTGCCTTCTGCCCCTCTTGCAATCCTGTCTGTCTCTAGTGGTCCCTGCTGCCTTGATGCTGCTTTGTGAACAGTGATTCCCCGGACCATAGTGAAACGCAGAGAGGAAGCACATTCAAAGGACAGGTTTGTGATTTACCTCTGTTTATCTAGTTTGGGTAATACAGCTCTGTAACGTGATCTTACATTTCTCAACCAGAAGACTTGCTGCTTGAGCAATTTATTTTTAATTCAGTAAAATATCTACATACAAAGATGTTGCAGCACTATTGAAAACTGAAAAAAATTGGAGTATGCTGAAATGCTGGACAAAAATGGAATTCTTGAATATACGATGGTGTTTCACTCAGTGGGCTATGAGGCAGCTAGTTGAAAATGTGATTGTAATACCTTTGCCATGATAAGGAATATTTTTACAACATATACTTGAGAGAAAAATTGGGAGGCAAAATGTTGTTCAGTATGTTCAGCTATAATAATTACAGCTCACACATTAACAGTTCAGCAGAAAGTACTCCAAAATACTGACATACACTGTGTTAAGGTAGCAGATTTATGAATAGGTTTTTTTGTTCACTATTTTCCAAACATTTAGTAATACAGCTATTTGCATCTCTGAGGGGAAAATTAGTTAAATGAATGCGTAAAGCAGTAAGCCAAAGCTTCAAAATAGCGTGGAAGTTATCCAAGAAAATTACGAACGCATACATTCATAACCCTAAATTAAAATGCCTAAGGATTCCTAATTTTCTTGATTGCTTCCAATGGCAAGAAAGCCAGGGTGAGAAATTTTAGCCATTAACACTTATTAGGGCATGTGGAAATGCTTTTAGCACATCTGTTTTCTGGCTTTAAGTCAACTGATTTGGTTTCATGACACAAAGAAGAGTTCAGCTTTCCAGAATAATTTAGTTCTGAACACTTCAATAAACATTCCAGCGGGGGAGGGGGAGAGAGAGAGAGAGAGACAGACAGACAGACAAACAGAGAGACAGAGGCAGAGACAAAGAGGGAGAGAGAGACAGAGAGAGGAAGAGAGGAGAGAGAGAGAGAGAGAGAGAGAGAGACAGAGAGAGAGAGAGAAACAGTTGTATCTATAATTTATTGCATCTTGCATGTGGCAAGTCCTGTGTGGAAGGCTTACTGTGTTATCTTAACTGAGTCTCACAGCTCTGTTAGGTAGGTCTTACCATGAAGATTTTATAGTCTAGGTATTCAGGAAATTGAACAAGATGTGCCCAGGATCATGCACTGTCCGAAGCAGAAGTAGGTACAGACCTTGGGAGGTTGGATTTTACTGTTTCAGCTAGGGAATCCAGCTCTCCAGCTACTCCAAGCTCCCCAAGTGGAGTCCACACAGGCTCTATTGCTAGGAGGTCCAACAGAGTCTCACTAGAATCACAGTGCCCGCCCCTGCCTGGGCATGTACACAATGGAGTTTGAAATTTTCATGTAATAGAAAGCATGTACAGTGAAAGGAAGCCTCCTCTCCACATCTCCTTCATCTCTCACTTCCCCCTAAAAACACTACTGCACATCAGGAGTCCAAATAAATGCTGCTAGATGCCAGGGACCCATCTGCAAGCTCTAATGACCTAACATCTCCTAGGTCTGCTCAGCAACGTGGCTTTTTAAAGAGCATTTCAGATAAATTGGATGCAGGGCCTTGTACTGAGGACCGTGGTGCCAGTGATACAGTGCTGCTCCAAAGAATAAGCAAAGTCAGCAAATTCACCTTATGTCAACAATATTTCAATTGCATAAAGCCTTTCAGGAAGATAGATGTTTGATAAGAGATCATTTTTTCTTAGTGTTATCAAATCCCATAATTTTAGAAGTGGTACATTTTAGTTGGAGATGTTTCCTGAGAAGAAGAATTAAAAACTGATTTGAAAATTGCAACTGCCCTTGGACACCCATGGCTGTATTGGAAGATGCCCAGGCGCCGAAAAAACTGCTGTCTTGGTGAGCTCGGGCTGCCACAGCTAAAGGCCATAGCCTGGGTTTCCCACAGCTGAAGGTGCTGGCGGCTTGGCTACTGGTGAGGACCCACTGTGTGCTCATTTGACAAAGAGAGGCAGACAGAGGAAGGGAGGAAGACAGGAAGCAAGGGAAGGAGAAAGACCTCCTTCTCAGTTTCCCTCCCGTCTTACAACGGGACCAATCCCACCATGGAGGCTCGGCCTCAGGACCTCATCTGCACCTAATCACCTCCCCAAAGTCCACCCCCATACCACCATAGTGGGAGTTAGGGCTTTAACGCAGACATTTTGGGAAAATTTAAGTATTCACTCTGTAATACTGGCCCAACAAAAACTGTGTGTACTTGGGCAAGTTACTTTCCTGTCAGGGCTGTGAGGTAAGCGGATTGGACCAGCTCAGGAGTCTGTGAAGCTCCCCTGGGGAGGGGGGTACAATCTTCCTTGGAGTGGAGATGGAGGGGTTGTCAGGAAGGTTCTAGCTCAATCTTCCAGCTCCTCCCTTTCCCCATTATTCCACAAAAGCAGCTCCTGCCTATCTATCATCTATCTATCCATGTATCTATCATCTATCATCTATCTACCTACCCACCTACCTGTCTATTATCTATCATTTATCTATCTATTATCTATCTATCTCTATCTATCATCTAATTAGACTGCAGACTCTTCAGATTCTACCACACACACACACACACACACACACACACACAATGTTTACTGGACTAGCCGCTCATTAGATGGCTTCCTGTTGTACAGGTTCAAGGTGACACTGAAGCAGAAGGCTGACCACAGTGCAGGTGAGTAAGCGAGGTGTTCAGAACCAGCCAGTCAGATCTTACTTTTACTGTCTGGAAGCCAGCAGATGAGTCTCTGAGCCTCTGCGTGCTTCAGGATTCTCACAGCTGACTTGAAAGCTCTGAGGGTAAACTGAGGTTAGCACAGGATGCAACTCTTGGGTGGCATCCGGGCCTCACCGTCTGTGTCCCTGGTCCATCTGATGTTCCCGTTCCTCAAGGGAGCGGCCATCTAGGCCTGGTTGTGGCCGAGCTGCTGCTGCCGCCACCCAGCATTCTGGTCCACGCTCTGCTGAGCCACTTAAACATTTGCATATGCCTGGCCTAACATCTAATAGCAGCCTGCTCTGCAGCTCTGAGGGAAAACCCTCCGCTATCTCATGTTTTGATCATTCTGTTGAAATGGGATTTAGAACATGTGGTCTGATTCAATTGTTCCCAGTTGGAAAAAGCTTACACGATTAATGCATGTAAATAACAGAAAAATCAGAATGAATAGATAGTAAAATGAAGGGAATAGAAATCAGCTGTAAGCAGACCACCCAGAAATAACTTTGTTATCATTTTGGGATCTATATCTGGGAAGATAGCTAATTTCTCTTTCACCCTTTTAAAAAATAATGACACTGTTGAATGTGTTGCTGTTTGTCTGTCCTACGTTCCCTTCCTGTATCTATGCAATTTAAATGTAGTGAAATATAATTCTGTAGCTTGGCTTTTACATTATGTTACATGGATATATTGGAGTTGTTTTTACTAATTCCCCATTATTGGAGGATCTGGCTGTTTCTAATTATTGTTTTTGCTAATAACACTGCAACAAGCATCCCTCCAGTGTAATCTTGGTGCATTATTTTCCAATTAGGTCGTTTGAAGCTGGCAGCTGTCATCGATGGCCCTGCACCCTTACAGAATCCCTTACACTGTGTTTCCTGCAGTATCTTCCAAGGTGGCCCGTGGGCTCCACTGGGGTACGAACAGCTCACCTTCCTTTACTCCTCTCTGATACTCAGCACCAGGGAAGACCCTCAGCGTGCTTCTGCTCTCAGCTAGTTACCCTGGATTTGCATCCCGATTGCTGATTCTGCTTGGATATTTGCCATCTAGGTCCTTCTTTTGGTCTCCACCCTCTCTCGTTTGACAGAGAGCTGCTGAACACCTGCTGTGTGCAGCCCAGGGATCATGGCACTGGGGGAGCAGCAGGAAATAGGACCCCAGAGTCCTGGCCCGGGGGAGCAGCAAGGTAGAGGGGAAGACAGAAAATAAACAGCTGAGCAAGTGCAGGGATGACTTCGACTAATCAGTGTGACAAGACTAGAAAGCCGTTTGCCGGACAGGGAATCTTGGGAAGAGGATGGGTGGTTAGGTTAGGAGGAGATTAGAGGTTTCTCAGAGGAGGTGGCATTTGATGCAAAAGTGTGACCCCTTTTGCTGAAGGGCACGCAGCAGACACAAGTGCAGTAGGATGGCGTGTGAGCTGCAGAGAGAGCAGAGGTGATACTCTGGAGACCAGAGGGGCTGGGCAGGGACTGGGTTATGCAGGGTTTTGAAGGCTCTGGGAAGGAGCTTTTGAAGCTCTAAGGGAATGTTTGGAAAGAAGCAAGAGAGGAATCTGGTTTTTATTTTTAAGTGATCACTCTGCTCAGATTTTGTTTGCAACTCAGTTGCTTAGATTATAAACCCTCAACAGGGAGGATGATGACTCTCCAGCAGATACTGGGAAGCAACAGAGATTTTTGAATTTGAGTATCCTGAGCTTTTTAGGTCTCATTTTGTGACATTTACTGTTACTAAATTGATATCCATTCCCCACCCCACCCCATTTTCTGCCAGAATCTTGATTTTCTTGGGTGGCAGTGATTCCCTCCACCCTTTACGTCCTCTTCTCCCAGCCTCCTTTGCGCCTAAGTTTAGGAGGCATCTGACACAAAAGTAGTCTAAAGGGTATGAGCAGACTTCTCCTGTGGCCTCTGCTCACCTCCCCAGGGGATGCATCCCTGTCTCCTCTGCCTGCCTCTCACACAGACGGGGACCTATTGCACACAGCCATCCTGCCATCACCTTATAACAAGTAAGAGCATGAAGGATAACCTGTTAGGGAGGAGATAAAGAGAAGCAGTCCGGGTCCCTAATGGCTTTAATGAGCAGCTGAACCAATGCTAGGGACCTCTTGACTTCTTGTATGTGGAAAAAAAAAAAAAGAAAAGAAAGAAACAAAGCAGTGACCCTACCAGTTTTAGCCACTGTTACTCAGGTACTTTTCCTCACAGACAAGGCTCTCCTCACGGACTCAATTATCAGGCAGGAAAATTGGCACTTGGCTCTGTGAGAGACCCCATGGAAGATATGAAAATCACTGGAGTTCTGAGTATCTCAGCTATTGAACCCACCTGATGACAGCTGGGCGCTGTGGAATTAGGGCTCATGGCCTCTGACACCGTGAGGCTGTGCCGTTCTACTGTCGCGAGGTGAGGTGTGAGAGTGATGTCCACAGTGCAGTGCAGAGCGCTTCCCTAGCTGAGCCATCCTGAAGCTTTGGCGTGCCCAGGTTTCCATTTCTCTCAGGTTACATGGTTCCCGTGGTCTGGTTCCCATTTGAATGAAAAGACAGCTTGCTCTGACCATGCCACCTGAAAGTCCCCAGTACACGTCAAGAGCTGAAGAACATACAGTTTGAATGGTCCTGTTCACTGGCTCAGGAAAACAGCTTCAGGTGTGACTCATTCCCTGATTCATAGAGTGATTGTTGGTGGGGCTCTCCCTGGCTCAGTCTCTGTGAAGTATAATCCATAATACTAGCATGAGAAGGACCTATATATTATCTGGAATCTTCCTTTAATCTTCACCAGGATTTATAAACTAAAAGTCATTTTCTGGATGAAAACCAAGACTCAGAAAGGCTAGGTGACTTATTCAACACTGTAGAGCACAGTAAGAACTGGTACTAGGAAATACCTAGTTTCAAACTACCTGTATTCTTTTGGTCTGTCAGTCCTGTGTGTTGTGTGAAACCATCACCTAATGTATTGCTTGCTGCTTCTATGATTTGCACAGAAGGGGCAGCTCATAGTCTGCACAGTTTGCTGTGCATAGTCTGCATAGTTTGCACAGAAGGGGCAGCACATCATCTGGAGAGCTTCTGCAGCTTTCAAAGACACCTGCACCCAAAACCTGTGAAGGTGACTTTATGCAGAAATCATTATATGCAAACATAATCAAGGATGTTGAAGTAAGAGTTTCCTGGATAGTGTGTCCTTAGAAGAGAACAAAAGGGACAAAAACACAGAAGAGAAGGCAGCGTGAAGACACACAAGATTGAGTGGGGCGTCTACTAGCTGAAGACTTCCAAGAGTCTGAAGCCCAGAGGGAGAGGACTGGCTTCTCCTGCAGAACCTCCAAAAGGAACCAAACTCACCTCCACTTTGATTTTGGACTCTGGGTTCCCAGAATGGTGAGAAAGAGTAAGTTTGTGTTGTGGCAGTTTGTTAGGGAGGCTCTAGGTCACTAATACACCATCCACGGGATGGGAGGGTGAGATAAGGGGAGACCAAAGCTCAAGGCTGGCATGAGGGGTGCAGATCTGAAGGTATCAGCCCCGAGTTAGGGCAGAACTGGGCTGTGAGCCTGTGCTAATTATATTCATGGAAATGTAGCTGCTATGAAAATTTTAAAGTTTCAGGAAACAATCCAAGGAAAAAAGCTTCTACCTCTCAGATATAATTTTGGCAAAATTTTATGAGCATCATTCTAGATTTTCTGCAGGCGAATATTTAAGCAGGAGGCTTGACTTATTTTACAAAAATAGATTAGTACCATGCATGCTATTTTTACCAAAATTATTAAGTGTAAGTTTACTCAAGTTTACTAGAAGCAAAATATATTAGGAGCACAGTGAAGGAATTACTGAACCTCCGGTAAATATTTTGCATATAACAAGAGATATGAGTTCTTGAAATATACTCCTTAGGTTGAAATGCAATTATAAAAATACTAAGAGTGCTGAAAAAAGAATTCAGCTTTTAAAAAACTCTGTAAGTTTTAAGTTTAACCATAATTACCCATTTTCCTCTGTGAAAGAGGAGGAGTTTTCATTCTTCCTTTTCCTTCCCACCAACCCTCCAATTTTTGATAGCTACATTATTAGTTTTGAACTACCTGGAATTAGAACATTTCTGTTCTGTTTTCTCAGCTAAGTCGCATTACCGTTTTGTCTTGATTCAGTGTTTAGATGGGTCCAGTACTTGCTCCTTATCATTTATTGTGTCTTTTCTGTTGGTGTTTAATTTAGATTCCTGTCTTGTTGTGCGAGATTTCATCATCAACTATTTCCAAGCAGGCTTTTGCTGAGTTTATGAAGGTTATGAAGGTCGCTGAGTTTATGAAGGTTGGCATATTTTCTTTTCATTGCTCCAGCACAAGTTGGCTGAGCAGAAACTCAGCCTGATGTAGAGGGCTGATGAAGAAGCCCTCAAAGATACACATTATGATGGGACCCCAGGATCAGGCCTTCCTCCACCTTCCTCACCCCTCTTCCCCCAGGCAGACTCTCCCGACCAGAGGCAGCACCTAAAAATGGCATCTTTCTCTGGTTCCTCCCCGTGCATTTTTCGCTCCTGTCTTCCTGCTGGTCTGCAACGTGGAGACAGGTTTTCACAGGAATATTCTCACTGCTTCTCTGTATTAGGCAGCGCTGGCTGCATGCCAACCAGAATTTCTGGTTCTGTCCTCTCCCGAGACCCGTGGAAGATCACCTTTCCTCACCGTCCGTAGTTAGGCCTGGCCTGGCCTGATAAATTGCTCCAAATGTGAAATGTGAACAGAGGTAACATGAATCTCCTTCGCGCCTCTTTCTTCTGCATAATGAGCTCTGAGCCTCATGCTGGGATGGCACCGGAGGATGATAAAGCTGACCAGTTCCCAAAGATTCACTACAAACAGAGGTCCCAGGGGGGCACTGGGAGCACGCAGCATCATGGCTACATAAACCTGCTCTGTTTAAAGTCACCGAGCTTTGAGATACTTTGGTTACTACTGTGTAACAACCTCTTTGACTGATGGGAGGCAAGAAAAACCCGCACTTTTTATAGCCAACAGGAGGACGGCTGGAAACAGACCATCATGAGAGCTGGCTGGAAGGTACACACCATAGCAGACCACTCCGCACTCCTCCAGGTCACTGAACAACTCCGGGGTTTCCTTGAATGCTGCAGGGAAGCGTGAAATCTCCAAAGTCAGGGTCTCATGTTGCAAAGAGTTTGAGATTTCTTGTGTTCACCAGGAAACAAACCAATGGAAACTAATTCTTTTTCTGTTTCTCTCTGTTTCCTTTCACATAAATATAATTTCTTGCGGACTGAATTGAATGCTGTTGACAGCATTATTTACTATCCTTGAACAAACTTGGCTGATTTATGATAGATTGTACTGATCATCTATATCCCTGAAAGAACCACGGGAACTGCTGCCTTCAGGACTCACTGCAAGTTATAGTCTATAAATATGTTTCCCCTTTTTTTCCCAGCCAAGTGTCTTTTCCTTTTTATAATTAAAAATGTATGCACAAGGAATTTCTGATGAATAAAGCCTTGCATTTCTGAATTACGGTGGGGGTTAGTGACTATGAATGATGCCTTAGCTACAGCTGCATTTTCCTCAAATCCAGCCTGCACATTAGCACCGCAGTGATTCTCATCTCCAGAACTAAAGAAGTCAGACACAATCCTGGCCCTGCCCTAACCACATGGCCTCAGAGAAGCCACCTAAATTTTATCACTCATAAAAATACAAGCAGAGCCATAACTTTTCACATTCTGGGAATATCAGGAATAGCACAAGAGCTAAGATGTGGGAGGGGCTCTGGGGCAGGCCCTGGTCCCAACTGCATACTCAGTGCATTACTATCCCCAGGCACGCTGTGAGGATTATGAGTGGTATCTGTGTGTAGTCGCTCATGTACTTAATGTCTAAATACCAGGCACTCTGCAGGATTCCTGAACTTAGAGTTATGTGAGATCTAGGTTATCACTGAATTAAGTTACAGCCTAAGATAAAGTGAGATTTACTACTGAGATTAAAGTATTCTGAGATTGAAATAGCTGACATTTGAAGGTGAATACAAGCTCAAGCAGTGGGTTGGGTCTTTATGTGGGTCATGTACTTTAACCAGTACCAGTTCTATATACATTCCCCCCTGTCTAGGACACTGTCTCCATTTGAGACAGGAGAAAATGAAGCTTTAGATTTAGGAAGGAGCTGGCCCAGGTCACAGGGCAGCAGGGTTGAAGGCTTTGCAGGCAGATGATGGGGAGGGCAGGGCTTACCCACTATCTGTGGGCCCCAGACATATCTACCACTGCTGGCCACCGGCTCCTGCCAGGAGGGTTGGTCATGAAAGGGAATTCAGAGAAAGGTACCTGAGCTCAGCTTTGAGGTTTGGATGGCTGATGTCCACTCAGACAGAGGACCTGATCCTGGGCCCAGATTTTTATGGTAGACAGATGCTGGGTAACTGCAGGTAGTTCACAGTGTGTGAAGGTTGGTGATGGAGGACAATGGCCGAACAGAAGGTAGAAATGTGGCAAAGATGCTCTGACAGTAAACACAAGACCTTGGTTACCAATGGGAAGCCCATGATAGAGGTTATGCATGAGTCTGATATGATTAACTTTGCTTTTTGGTTTTGATAAGTTGATTCTAGCTGGGATTCATTAGAATCTTGGGTTATTCCCAGTTATCCATGGAAAATAAAATCAAATAAACTTTATAACCCATAAGGTCCTTTTTACTTGGGGCCATATCTCAGTCACGATTGTGATGCAGAAATTAAAACAGCATGTGACCCATAACGAGCACCAAGTGAGGTGTTGGCTGGGTGACAGTAGCCAAACCTGAGAGAAAAGGAAGAAAGAGCAGAACTGCGGGAGTACTCATCTGTAGGCCTCGGGAGGTGGGGCTCTATTTCCCCGTGTACCTTTGCAGCTTCTCGGAAGTAGAATGATGTGGTCTCCAGCAGGCATAGACAAATGCTCATGTGATTTGTTAATGAAACTCCCTGGCTGCAGGCTGGGTGTTAGTAGGTGTGCTGGAGGAGCCCTATGACTAATTTAGGACAGAAGATAAGCTGATTCAATAGCATATTTCTTTCTTTCGTTTCTTAGTTGGCCTATTTCCAAAAAAAAGCATTAAGGACTGTGGGAGTGTCATAGCCTAGCGGGTGCTGAGACCCTCACACTCCTCTGACATTAAATCCTTGAAGATAGATGAAGGTCGTGCCTTACTGATCACACCCAGTGTGACTTGGAGCATCTGTGCTCTGTCATTACATATGGTGACTCGAGAGCGGCGGTGGCAGACTATGGCAGGTGTGGGACGGCGGGTTATTTGCACCACTGAAGGCTCTAAAGGCTTCACCATCCCTGCTCTAGGGGCATCTCTGGGCGCTAGAGACACACCGCTGTTCAGGATGCAGCTCACAAGGGGATTTTGGAGGACTGGCTGTGCTCAGCCCTGAATCTGAGTAGAACAGAGGAGCCCTGACCTGGGCTGGGAAGGTGGTCAGGCAGGGGTGGGTAGTTGCAAACTGTTTGGTATGAAAAGACAGCGTCTGAGTGCTCTTGGTGTATCAGAATCTGTCCTTGTCCTGCCCCGTGACTTCGGATCACCTCTGAGGCCATTTGCAGTTGTACTGGGAAATCTCCATCCGAGCTGACTGCTGCCTTGTGACTTTCCTCTGTCCCTTCCTTCCCTGCCTGGAGACGTTCTCTGGAACCGCAGAGGCTGTTCAGCCGGGAGGAGGGCTGCCAGGAAGCACAGTGATGGGAGCCCAGGAGCAACCGCAAACCATGAGGGACACAGCCCCAGCCCTGCTGGCCAGCTCCCCAGAGCCCCCCATGGACTGATCCCGAGTTGCTCATAGTGTTACCTCACAGAATGATGCCCCTTTTTAGCCTCACTATCTTGTCTCTGAGCGATTTTCTTTTTTCTTTTTTTTTTTTTTTGTCTTTTTGAGGCAGGGTCTCGATATGCAGTTCAGGCTGATCTTGAGCTCACTTTGTAGCCCAGGCTGGTCTCAAACTCACAATCCTCCTGCCTCAGTCTCCCAAGTGCTGGGATTATAGGCATGTGCCACCACACCCAGCTCTCTGTGTGCTTTTCTACTTCTTGCTTTATGCACATAAATGACCTGCCCTCCCCCCAGTTATTTGTCTTAAGTCTTGCTTTGGAGAAAATAAAATATGATATTCTTGTATGTGCTCAGTGGATAATCACTGGCTGAATATTTGTGATCTGCTCAGCCCCTCCCAGATCATGATCAGCAGCTGCTCTGAACAAAGGTAATGAGCACCTGCACTACTTCCTCTGACCGCAGGACAGGCCTTCTCCTGCCCTGCTAGATCCTTTCCTCGGTCCCCTATGTCAGTTGCCGTCAGACCCCTGCCCCTGCCGTTCAGATGCACTGCTCCTCTCCTATCCACAGCCAGCCTTTCTCCTTCCCCACCCCCATTTCCATCTTCATCTCCATCTCCTTCTCCGTCATCATCACCATCTTTACCTCTATTTTTACCTTCTCCTCCTCCTACTCACCATCATCTCTAGTTCCACTTCTATCTTTATCTCCATTTCCACGGCCACCGTTATGACCATTTCCACGTCCACTTCCAACTCCACCTGCATCTCCATCATCATCATCATTGTCATCACCATCATCACCACCATCGGCAGCAGCATCTCCATCTCTATCTCCATCTCCTTGGCCACCATTATGACCATTTCCACCTCCACTTCCAACTCCACTTGCATCTCCATCATCATCATCATTGTCATCACCATCATCACCACCATCGGCAGCAGCATCTCCATCTCTATCTCCATCTCCTTGGCCACCATTATGACCATTTCCACCTCCACTTCCAACTCCACTTGCATCTCCATCATCATCATCATTGTCATCACCATCATCACCACCATTGGCAGCAGCATCTCCATCTCTATCTCCATCTCCTTGGCCACCATTATGACCATTTCCACCTCCACTTCCAACTCCACTTGCATCTCCACCTCCATCATCATCATTGTCATCATCATCATCATCACCACTGCCATCAGCGGCAGTGTCTCCATCTCTATCTCCGTCTACATAGCTGTCTCTGTGTCCATGGCTGAGTGGGGGAATCTGGACCACCAGGGCCCAGGATACAGTCTGAATGACCACATCTGACTGCTTCTGGGCTGCAGCCCTTTTCCATGTTTGCTACCCTGGCCAGATTGGAATTAATCTGCCCTGATGTCCTTGTGAAGGTTTGGGTCAAACTAAATGACATGCTTGGTGACTCTACTTGGAACTGTCATGTAGCTATGCCCTGACCAGAGACCATGACTGCTTAGAGCCCTTTTTATTGACTCCCCACTTACCAGCACCCATTTCCCTAGAAATCACCATCTGCCCACATTCAAGTACCAATTTCAGAGGAATCAGACTTATATAGCAGCATCTTTGGAGTCAAATAGACTACAGTTTAAATCTCGCTTCCCTGTATTTTTCCTGGATAACCTTGGGCAAGATGCTTCTTTTCCTGCAAGCCTCATTTTTCTCATTGCAAAATGGTGAAAGTAATACGTGTTTCAAAAGATTGTCAGAGGGAATGTATGTAGAATGTCTGTAGTGTGCAAAAGAGTTAAAGTGCTAGGAAGTAAAGCGTGAGAGTCCTTGCACTCAGATCTCTTCCTCTGAAGCCAGATCACCAAGGAGTCCTTGTCAGTAACCTTAAGTGTGCATTCTGCTACTCTGCACAGCTCGCAGGAATTGAGATGAAGTTCTTTAAAAATGGCATCCAGAACATATCTGTTTTCTGTAAAATAAATGTTTTTTCAACTCAACAACACATGCTGCATGTCTGTCCCTGAATGTCTGCCCAAGGCTCTGTAGCAGGAGCACACTAACTTATGTAGGCATTTCCCTACTGACACACCCTTGTGCTCTTTCTTCCTTCCTTCCTTTCCTTTCTTTCTTTCTTTCTTTCTTTCTTTCTTTCTTTCTTTCTTTCTTCTTTCTTTCTTTCTTTCTTTCTTTCTTTCTTTCTTTCTCTCTCTCTCTCTCTCTGTCTCTCTCTCTCTCTCTCTCTCTCTCTCTCTCTCTCTGTGTGTGTCTGTCTTTCTTTCTTTTCTTTCTTTCTATATAGAGTATTGCTATGTTGCCCACAGTGGTCTTGAACTTCTGGGCCCAGGTAATCTTCCTAATCAGCCTCCCAAGTATGTGGGACTATGTGTGTGTGTGTCATCGTGCCCAGCCAGGTTGTTTATAATTCTATATCAACTGAGCTATTTTGGGGGATCACACTCTATGGTACAGTGGTATCTGATCTGCCTTGGGGTTCCTGTCTGCTCTCTGCTCCTAACCATCTCCAACATTTCTCAGCCCATCACACCTCCTGATGTTCCTCAGACTCCCACACCAGGCCCTGTGCATGGGTGGTCTCTCTCTCTGCAGTGTTTATAGTCCAGACCTTCAAAGACTGACTTCCTTCCCACCTCAGAGCTCTGTGGAAAGGTCAGCATCCAGGAGGCTTCTTCTGACCCTCTGGGTGACACATACCCTTCCCACCCATGCTCCGTATCTCTTCCCTCCCTGCAGTTATCGTGTGCTGTGGTCCATGGCTGCTGGCTGATCATCTCTCCTCACTGCAGAGGAAGATCCCTGTGGCCCATAGATCCTGTCTTGTTCACTGTTCTGTCCTCTGTGTCTAGAAGAAGCCAGCACCAGTCAGCCCCAGTAAACGCACACTGGATGAGTGCATAGCCTTGTCCTGGGGCTCATGCTCTTAGGTCACTTGCTTGCCCCAACAACCTTCTGAAACAGACTCTGCCAGGTCACACAGCAAGGGAAGTACACATCCACTCCCCAGAATTTCTATGGAGCTGCTGGAACCCAGAGATGCCAACTCCCCAGCCTACAAGTTCAAAATCAAGATGTTCAGGTACGGGGCCTGGGAGTCTGCATTGTAACACACCTGGGAGACCAGGTGAACAAGAGAAAGGCCAGGGTTGGATATTTGTGGCCTGGAGGACATTTTAATTTTCTGGGGAGGGGTGCTGGCTCCTCCCTATACGATTCAGCTGCTCTGGCCTCTAGGGGAGGAGTCTTGGGAAAGATTGTGGCTCCTGTATATTCAAGGTCTCTGTCTGTGAGCTTCCATGGCAATTTTTATGGTGATTTTTTTGGTTCGAGGGTAGCAAACTTCCAGGCTTTGACACTTGGTTTCTGGTCACTCTCACCTCTACTCTTCCCTTCCACTTAGTTTCTGATCTTGGAAACGTCCCCTTGTGTCTTTTTATATAATAATTATTGATGTTTATTGCTAAGAGATAGAGAAAAAAACAGGTCCCCAGGGAAGCAAGACAGATGCTCTTGGCGGAGCACTTCCTCCTTCACCTCCTGCCTCGGCTTCATGGCATGGGTCCAGGAGCAGCAGGGATGCATCCTGGCACTGTGGAGAGGCTGCATGGGGGCCTGGGGCACACGGATGGGCGAGGTAACTATGGAATGTGGGAGGCAGGGCTGATGCTTTGGTGGGGCTGCTGTCTTGTGCCCATGCCTGTGAGGCAGCTAGAAGGACCCTGGGCGTGGGTAAGAGTCTGGGGCACGTGCTGGCCACCCTCTGTCTATGTCTATACTTTGGGGCTGGGGTGATGGCTGTGTCCATTCACTCCTGGGGCCATGGAGAAGAGTGAGTGAGATCACATATGCCAGTGGCTTCTTGGTGTATGGAGCTGTGGGCCAGTGAGTGTAGACTCTTAGGCTCCTGGCAGGAAATGGAGTCATGTTTCCTGATGCCTGAGTAGGTAGAGGGGTTCAGGAAATCCAAGGGAAACACAATTACATTCATCTTGGTTTCTGTGGCACAGTACCTACCATTTTCAGTTCATTTTGCCCCCATTAAAATGTTCTCTAATAAATTCATTCAAAGTACTATTAGTCAGTCTAGGTGAAAGGAGTATTCTAGAATACCCAGTGAAGAAGTCCTGTGATCCAAGCTAAGGACCGGGATACCCAGGAACTCCCTCCATCTCTCCTCATCTTCCCATCCTCCTCTGTCTTTTTTAAAAAAATTTTATTTAAAGAGAAAATAAAAAAACAGAATAAAGGGTAGCAACAATACAGAATTCCAAGGAAAAAAGGAAAAGAACAACAACAAAAAATCCTAAGAAATTATTACTTGACAAATTACATACTGACTTCTTGGAAATAGTTGTTCAAACTACAAAGTTAAAACATGTAAAGTAGACATTCAAACAGTGAGACTGTTAACATTTCTGCTCCACTACCTGATAAAAACAGCAATATGGTCATCCATCTTACCCACTCAAATATACATGCAATTATATCAAAAGGGTAAAATTAAACACAATAAAACAGAACAAAGCAGATCACAAGAAAGCAATGTAAGAGACATAAATTTAAAAACTAGACAATCAGAGATATTCACTGTCTATCATACTGACTCTTGTTTTCTTCCAAATAGTTGTCCATATTGTCACATACAGGGAATTCACATGAAACAACATAGTATGGAATTGATCTGAGCAGGATGAGGAGGGCATTTCAGGTCTTCAAGACCAGACATTAAGGAAGCCAAGAATGGCTGTCATAGTGTCTCTCATTCTCCTCAAAACAGCTGTCCTTACCTTCATGTGTGTTGAACTTAAGACAAAGCAAGGTAAAATCACTTTGAACAAAAAGTGATAGTTTTGCTGGATTTCACATCATGACATTATGGAATCAGCACTGGGTACTGTAGTGTCTTTTTCTTCAAAGTAGTTGTTCATTTCAACATGTGTTATATAGTTGGTTCTCGTAAACTGTTTATAAGCTCTACACATGCGTGAGTCTCTACATGTATATCTATCCTTTCTGTATTAGAGGTAAAAACAAAACAAAGCAAGATAAAACACAGCAATTCCTAGAAAAGCATGAAGAAAAAAAATCACATAAAACTGCAATACAAGGTG
Source organism: Dolichotis patagonum (assembly GCA_004027295.1). Lineage (NCBI taxonomy): Eukaryota > Metazoa > Chordata > Mammalia > Rodentia > Caviidae > Dolichotis > Dolichotis patagonum. The sequence continues at coordinate 97,458 of PVJX010001526.1, forward strand.
ATCTACAATGGTTACCATGATGTCTCAGCAGTATATAACAACATTAATAAAAATGAAGCATTTGGAGACATTATGAGACTTCAAAAGCAAGTAATAATCAAACCAGAGTGAGTATCTTAGTGAATCTTGTCATCTTCAGTGTAGTTGCCTATACTCTTAGACTTGATGCTATCAATCATAACAGATTTAAATAAAATCAGTCAATACAAAGTAGCAATCTAACAAACCAGATTCAAATAAGATCAGTCATAAAAAGACAGTATAAGTTATAAAGGGCTTCAGATTAAGTTGATACGAAATTAGGGATTATTACCATAATATGTCCTCTTATTTTTGGGATAGCTGACCATGTCCTCAAGTCTAGCGTAAGTAGACAAACTGGAAAAGCACGTAATCCATCCAAGCAGAGTGGTGAGAATAAGGTAAATTTTAAATCTTGTTACCCAATTAACAATATCCTCTGCCTCCCTTTTTTAGACAGTTCCTCCCCTTTCACTCCCATAGGGTGCACTGCTTGGTTTGGGTCCCACTGCCTCCCTATATAGAGCATCTCAATGGACCCTATCTCCTGATCTACTCTGCCTGTGTTTCTCTCTGTTAATATTTCAGCCTTCTATACTAGAGATTATAGCCAATCTTCTCTGCCTTATTTCAGCTATTCTGTTTTTCTGCCATTGGTTGTCTATTTTTCTGTTCCACTCCACTGTCTGCCCCGTTCACTGAGGCCTCTCTGCCACTGTTCCTGAAATGCTCATATTCTTGCTCTCTCTCTCTCTCTAAAATGTCCTTCAGTATTTTTTGTAGGGTTGGACTTGTGGTCACAAATTCTCCTAGTTCCTCTTTGTCATGGAAGCATCTTGTTTCTCCATTAACTTCTAGAGAGAGTTTTGCAGGATACATCAATCTGGGCTGGAGATTGTTCTTTTTCAGGGCTTGAATTACTTCACTCCAAGCTCTTTTTGACCTGATTGTCTGTGTCGAGCAGTCTGCCATGATTTTGATGGGTTTTCCTTTATAGGTGATCTGTTTCTTTTCTCTGATGGCTTTTAATATTCTGTTCTTATATTGAATTTCTGGGATCTTGATTATTATGTGTCTGGGTGTAGCTCTGCTTTGGTTGTAGGTGGCTGGAGTTCTGTATGCTTCATACATCTGCATATCATTTCTTTTTTCTATGCTTGGGAAATTTTCGTTAATAATTTCTGTGAATAGCCTTTGTAATTCCTTTGTTTTGATTCCTGCTTCTTCATTCACATGCTTTATTCTTAAGTTATAGATCCTCTTGTCATCTTTCAGTCTTTGTATCTTTACTGCCTGCTCCCTTGTTATTTTAAAGAGATTTTCCCTTTCATGATTAAACATTGCAAGCCTGTGTTCAATTTTTGATAGTCTATCTTTGTTTTCTTTCAAGCAGTTTTGCCAGCTTTCTATGGAGTCTTTAGTTTCCTGATAATCTCTTTGAATCTGCTTCATGAATTCTAAGTTTTTTTTATTGTATTCTTCATTAAATTTTTCTCTCCCTTTGTGTTCCTCCATTCTTCTGTGTCTTCTTGAGAGGTGCCCAGCCCTTCTTTTATTAATCTACTTATCTCTTGTTTAATTTGAATTAATATTTCAGTTTTGGTCCCGCTTACGAGGTCCTGAAGATATCTCTTTATGTCCGTTAATGCTGTGTTTGATGTTGCATGTTTTGCCCTCAATCTCTTTTGTATTTACCTCTCCTGGATCAATGTTCTCAGGGTTGGGGCCTGGGGGTTTTTTCTTATTTCTCCCTTTTGTCATGTTTTTGGTTCCTTCCATACAAGTGTACAGTGTAGTTCCCAGCCTCTTTTCTTGTTGGTGAAGGCTCCTCTAGAGCGCGTGGGTTAGGAGCTTTTGCCCTCTTCAGTCGGCTATCAGAGATTAAAGTTCAAGCATGGGCAGTGTGCACTGGCTCCTCCCCTCCAGGCCAGTCAACCTTTGCGGGCCTTCACTGCGTCAGTGTGCGCCGAGCTCAGGAAATTAATTTGTAGCGACTCACTGGGTCCTGGCCAGGGGCATGGCCCAGTCCAAGTAGATTCCACCAATCTGCTCAGTGAGGGGAGCAACCAACTGAAACCACTTCCTTATGGAGTTAGGGTTGTCCTGCCCAAATCCAACCAGTTGGCCAGTCAGTTGCCCTTTTTTGGTGGGAGGGTCTTATTCCCATCACTCACCACGTGTTGATGCCGGTCCCTGAGAACTGCTGGGCTCCCCAACCTCTGACTTCAGCGCGGCTGCGGTGCGAATTCATGGTGCCCCTGAGTGGGTCGCGTGCAGGGCCGGGTCCGGGTGAGCTGCAGGCAGGGCTGTTCAGCTCCACACTCCAGCAGCTCAAGCCAGTTGCTTCGGTGTGGATCGGTTGGTCAGGTCTCTGGTAGGAATTCAGGCAGCTCAAGGAGGGCGCCGTGCTAGCTAATCTTAGCTTCTCTAATAGTAGCCCCAGGACCTCATATTTGAGCGGTTTTTTGCACTTTAGTTTCTTCCTGGGTTGTGAGAGTCCATCTCTCTCTGTTTGGGTCTCTCCAGGGTGTTCTATTCTGGCATTTGAGCTGTCTCTCTCAGAGAGGGTCCCTCTCCTGCTACCTACTGGTCTGCCATCTTTGGACTTCCTCCCTCCTCTGTCTTGTCACAATATGGGTGGTAGAGTCAGTCAGACTTGCTTTCAAATCTCACTTTGTCTACTTCATTCCTTATGTGTCAGGTTTTAACACAGAAAATGGGAATAAGAATACCTACTACTGTCAGTGGTTTAAAAAACCAGTGGTAATAGTTAATATATATAGAACTTTAGAAAACACCCAATGCTTTACTTTCATCACCATGTTTAATCCTCACCATAATTCTAGGAGGCAGACAATTTATAGATGAAGTCAGTGCCACCAGAGGTTAAAAAACCCAATGTCACACTGCTAGGGAGGAACAAATAACTCTGCTGTAACTCATTCTTGAAGATGGAGACTTTGAATATAAAGTGTCAATTGTATGGGCTGTATTCCTAGAAATCCTTTTGCTTGTGGTATCAGTTACCCAAATAGTGGTACCTCTTCCCTCTTTTTTTCATTCCTGATTCCCCCTTTTCTGCTCAAACTAAAATCCAATGTCATCTATAAACAAATCAAGTTGTGTTTGTGTATAATGTACAAACTTATCTGCACATATTTATAAAGCATATGCATGCATATTAGGTCATTTAATCTTTAATGCTCTGTATTGTAACCACGAGACACAGGAGTGTTATTACTATTGCTTCAGACCTTCAGAGGCAAGAAAAACCCACCATTTGGACGGGAGGCTGATGGAATTCCCGCCTCTAGTCTGACTTGCGCTAGGTGCCTGGACCTGGGCTGTTGTGCCCCCAGGGAGGACACTGACTTGTGCTATTTGCTGCATCTCCCCTTCTCTCTTCTGGCACAGCCTTTTAGGTTTCCTCTGGAGACCTTCCCTCAGAACTCAGAACTTCCTTGGAACTTGTGGTACCGAGGCCAGGTCCTACCTCCAGTATCTTAAGGCTGCTCCCTCGCTCTGGTTGCCCTAACTAGTTGATGGGAGGGCGAGTAGCTGAGGGAACCCACCGAGACTGGTTCTCATGAGTCAGCTCAGTTGTGGGAATTGGTGATCTTCTTTACTGGTACACTGAGCTACAGGGATGCAGACCTCTGCTGCTGGTCTCTCTCTCTTTGTCCCTTTCTCTCTCTCTCTCTCTCTCTCTCCCTCTCTCCTCATTACAAGGAAAGACCAGGCCAATAATGAAGCCATCTCAGAGAAAAGAGCTAAGAGATGAGAAAAGATAGAGTCTGCACCATATTAGAGCACCTGGGCTCAGCAGAACTGGAAGTGAGGTCTAGCCTAAACTTTCCTTATGTTTGTTAAGGAACCCCCACCCCACTCCCACCCTGGAAGTTCCTTTTTGACTCTGTCACTTTCAGCTGAAGAAAGCTAGCTGACATCCCTACACCGATTGCCTTCTGGGGAGGGCGATAGTAGGATCTGCGGCTACTCCTTATTTCCTATTTGCTTTGGAAGCACCAACTCAATGCTAAGAAGTGCTTGTCAATTTCATAATCCTGAATTCAATGGAAGACTGGGTAGTTATTAGAAATTTTGATCTGTTACCTTAAAAATCCTTACATAGTAGACAATTTATTTCTTGAGATTTCCAGGGAAATCTGGAATAACCTTTCTCTGGGATTTTTCCCAATTTGCTTTATTTCCCACTGAGACCCACTATAATTCACAGGATTTGATCTGGAGAAAGCCATAATTTATTTTTAGTGCTGTTTCTTCAAATTCTTCACTAAGCATTCTCATCCCTTACGCATGCAGATCTAATGTTTCTGAGCTATAAGGAGACCGTCTCATGATTGTCCCTGCAATGTTTTGGGGCACCTCCTCATTCACAAGTTGAATTCCCAGCTGTGGATTCACAGGCTTCAGGGGAAATGCCGAGGCCATGGCCAGTGTTTTATATTCCCTCAGCCAAGCTTCAGTCCTGTTCCATCAAATGCTCATCCAGTTTTGCTGGGAAGGCGGTTTGCGGCTTGTGATTAAATTACGACCTGCAGACCTGAGGTGTTTTTAGCTAATGTAGGTGGCCTGAGTCGGTTACTTAAAGGGCTGAAGAGCAGAGCCAAGGCTTCCCTTAGCAGCAAGAACTTCTACCTAGCAGCCACTGCTGCCTGACAGATTCAGCCGGCCCTCTCTGGCGATCTCTCCTGTGGATTTCCAACTTCTAGCCAGCCCCACACTTGCAGAATCCAAAGCTTTGCATTTCTCTCTTGTTATCTAAGTCTTGCCACTTGGTGCTGTATGCAACTGACTGAACCCAGCCTCCTGAGAGCGAAAGCAGAATGGATGGGCAGGGTTACCTGGGAGGGGAGGAAGAAAGTCTGTCATCTCCACAGATCCTGAGGGCCACTGGTATGTCACAAAGACTAACATCTGCTGTGAGGTGAAGGACAAAGAGGAGCATAGTGCATGGTTCCTGGTTACTTGCTCGTGCTGAACACCTCAGCTGCCTCCTCACTAGCCCACATTTCACCGTGCAGGGTGACCAATGCCCCTGAACCTCTGGAAAGACTACAGACACATCTCTTGGGGTGCAGGGAAGGCACCTAGGAGGTTCCTGGGTGTTTTAAACAAAATTACTCCTCCTCCTCCTCCATCTGGCCCTCCATGGGAGAAGTGAAGAGATGCTGTGGCCTGGTCATGGTTCTCCGGACCCCACCTCCCTCCCCCTGCCCACTGCGGGCCTCCCCAGCATGCCCTGCTGTGAGACCACTGGGGAAGTCTAGCACCCCTTTATTCCTCAAGACTCCCCTGGCCGCTATTCATCCTGTGGATTCTCATCTCCATGCCCACCTTCATGATGCCTCTCCAGCCTGACTCCATGGCCCATTTTCACAACTCTCTGGAACTCAGGGTCACTCACCAGGAAAGACCTCTGCACCCACCCTCCCTCCAAATGTCCTCTCCCTTCTGGTTCAAGCATCTCACAACTTCTCACCCTCTTACCGCTGTCACTTTTGTCCCTGTCCACCTTGTCTCCTGCCTGAATCACTGCCCTAGTCCCCATCCAGTCTTTCTGCTCCCACCTTTAGAGGAGCCGCCCAGCACACAGAGCAGGCCAGAAGGGCCCTCTGGGACCTGTCCAAAGATAGACAAAGCTGAAGTGTTAGAGTGAGCCACAGAGCATCCTGTGGCCTGCCTCGCTCTTTCACTTTGCCCCCCACTCTTCTGCTCATTTATCTCTGACAACATAGTGTCTGTGCTGCTTTTTAAGCATGCCAGGCCTGTTCCCGCCACAGGACATTGGCATGCACTACCATTCCTGCCAAAGAGGCATCCTTAGATGTTTACCTACATTTATATCTGTATCAAGCTATGCCATCTATACCTATCAGTAGGTCCATCTGTACATGTATCTGTAACTACATACCTGTGCGTGTGCCTATGCCTGCATCTCTGTCTGTGGTATACTCTGCTTGATAAGATTTATATCTTGACATCCCCAAAGAGCCTCAGGCATGCATGGGCTGAGTTTTTGGAAGAGGATTAGACTGTGGGGCCCTGTAGCCAACTTGGAGGGGCCTTTTTTCAGGAGGCAGTCACTGCAGCTGGGGCCTGGAAGGGGATATTCTTGTCCCTAATGTCTCCTTTTGCTTCCGGCTTCCTGGCTGCCATGACTTGAGCAACTTTCGTCCATCATGCTCTTCTGCCACGTTTCTGGAGCCAGCCAGCTGGCCAGGGATTGCAGGCTGGACCCGGATAAACTTCTGCTTTTAGCTTCCGTGTCAGGTGTTGTGTCCTTGAGAAAGCGACTGAGACACTGCTCTCCAGCCCCTCTTGTGTTTATATTCAAATCTCACCTTGCGGAGGCAGCCTCTGCCAACGGCTCTTCTTTACACTGCACACCCAGCCACTCCTCACCGCTTCCTTTCCTGGTTTCATTTACCACACACATCGCTATCCAACATCCTTCCTGTTTCACTTCTTTTTGTGTCATCTCTCTGCCCCCATAAGGCAGAAACTCCACGATGGAAGGTACTTTTGTCTGTGCCTTTTGTGGTTGAGTCCCAGGCCTCTAGGATGGCGCTGAGTGCACATTAGAGATGTGCACTGATTAAATGAAATACTTAAGCCAAGACTGCAATGGTTGATAAACAATGTTTGATTGGGACCAGTGACTTTTCTCCTCTATGGTCTTCCATTAACTAGTTTATCAGTCCCCCGCCCCCTCCGCACAGCCCTTAAAAATCTCTGCCCACAAGAGGCTGGGCCAAACAGTGGAACAGTTTTTGACACGTGCAGTTTTAGCCACAGGGCCCTGAGGGGGACCCCAGGCCCATGAGTGGGGCTGAGGCCTGGACGAGCCGCCTGTTCTCAGGAGGATATTCCCGAGTGCCAGGAAAGGCGGCCCAGGGAAAAGGAAGGCAAGCAGACGGCTTTTTCTTTTGGCTTTCAGGTCTGGTTTTGAAAACAACAGTCTGGTATTTGAGTTTTTTGGCTAGTGAAACAAAACGCCATAAATAGAATCGTCCTTAGTCCCATTAATTACATTTTATTGCCGTGGTACAATGTAACTCGTCTGGGCTCGAACGGCTCAGTTGAATGTAAAGTATACGCCGTCAGGCAGGTGACTCTCACGTGTGTCAGGCAGGTGACTCTCATATGTGTGCTAGTTTGGGCTGTGAGCGCTTTCTCACGTGATCTGTCATTGTGCCGGAGATGGCCTGGCCAGCCTGCAGATAATCAGAGCCAGGCTGCCAGAACGTATTTCCCTCCGATTTCACAATTCAAGTCAGAACCCTCCAGGTGTGCCTCTGCTTTAACCCTGCCATAGCCCCCAGCCTTCTCCTGTGGGGAGTGCAAGCTGTTTCAGACCTGGTCCCCTTCTGCTTCCTCTGACCCCACATCTCAGCCTCAGGAGATGTAGTTCAGCCACCCTGAAACCCTTGTGGTTCCTGGAACCAGCCGTTCCTAGAATGGGCCAGGCTCGGTCCATCTTTCTCCTTTCCTCCTTGCTATTTTCATCCCAGAATTCTGCTCCAGGCACCGATCTCACAGAATTCATTCTTTCCTGCCGCACACTGCCTTGCTGTGGGTTCCAGCCCTCTCTGGCTCACTGTCTAAGGCAGTGTGCTGTCCCTTTCTGTTTCTGCCACTTTCCTGTGTCCAGGTACCTTCAACTGGACTCCAAGGGCCTGGAATCCAAGGGCCTGGAGTTTTTTGGCTATGAGGCTCTGATCATGCTGTGTCTCGAGTGCCTACAACAATGTCCAGGACGTTGTAAGTAAAGCAATCAATCCTGGCTCCTTAGCACTGTGCTGGCCTTGTGGAGGACTAGGATAAGATAAGCCAAAGAGACAGGTTCTTATGAGAGACTGGAGAAGCGAAAGGAAGAGACAGGCAGAGAGAGTGAGAGCGAGAGAGAGACAGAGAGAGAGAGAAGGGAGGAGAGAGAGGGAGAATAGTTCTCAATAAATCTTAAATTCCAAGCTCCTAACCCTTGTTTTCACAGGAGAATTCCCTTGTGGGAGCCCTGAAGCTGGCTGGATCTGGAATGCTCCCCTTGTTGTTTGGGTGAGGAGTCATAGGACAAAGTGAGGAGGAATCTTGAGCCCCAATTCTTGCCGTGGTCTGTGTGCCAGCTGCCTTCAAATCACATCATGAAACCTCCCCGAACCAACCTTATGATTTCAAACAATCTGAGCAAGACACTAATCTGAAACAGCGGAAACCAAGACCTGATTTGGCTCAGAAAAGCTCATGCTTATTAAAATCTTCATAGGCCAGACATAAAAATGGCCCATGTTTTAGATTTTCTCTCTTGTCTGTCATGTCGGGAACCATTTTTACAACACTGAACATAAAAGCTCCAGAGTTTAGTTTTTTTCCTACACACCTCTTGCTGGCAAGTTTTCAGAATTTGCCATGCACGGAGGTCACGCAAGTGAGAATGTGTGGTCAGAGGGTGTCTCAAATGTTTTCAAAATGAGGTGAGTTTAGTGATGTTATTAGAGTTCAGGGTTATAAATAAAAGTTTCAGAAAGACACATCTGTTTCACTTAAAAGGCAAATATATGGGTGGCGCTGTGGGCTATTTTTATATGAGGTCTTTTGTTTAATCTTTTTTTATAAAATCCAATCTGTCAAAGAGAGAAAGAAATGAATATGATTTTCTTTTCTGCTGCTTACTCTACGCAAAATACCAGCCCAGGGTGCTATCAGCACACATTAAATGGGCTCTCTGTCTTGATCTTAGACACTAGTGACAGTTCCAACCTCCCAGAGGAAAACACAGAGCACTGTCATGATCTCTGAAAATTTCCTACTTTTAAGTTGATTCACATTTCTCTCCATCCTCACTCGTTTCTCTCCTGTCTCAGTGGACACAGATACGAGTCAAGGCCCACTCTTGTTCTAAGCCACACTCTCTATCCAGGTGGTTGCCCCGCCTGACCTTTTCTTTTCCTCGATCACTTTTTCCAATCATCTCCCACTCTCTGATACCTTTAGTTTCTGCTACTGCGAGATTATTTTCAACCAATACAACTGATCATGTCTCTTCCATCCTGAAATACTCTTGACCCATCTCTGGCCCCCATGCATCTCTGTCTTTCCTCAGGAAGTGGATTTGGTATGTGAAAGTCATCTTGGGGGACGAGCATGAGAATGAAGACAGAAAATCATCTCCCTGTAGGGATGCTACAGAGGCTGTTACTTGGAAGCATTCAGATACACCTGGTCAACTATTTCTACCTTTAATTTGCATCTTCAAATTGGTATAGGTTGGAAATAGTCATTATGGCTTTGGAGTCTAGGTAATGACTATTTCCAAATGATACCAATTTGAAGGCACAAGACTTTAGATAGATTTCCCAGGTTTCTTTGTTAGAGTGCTCTGGCTAAGGTCAGCTGGAAGTTGTGATGGCATTTGTGATGGGTGGTTAATTTGCATGCACAAATACCTGGATGAGGAAAAGTGATGTAAAGACAATGGAGGATATAAATTGTTGTTCCCTTCCCAGTGACCGGTATGGAAGATTTACACAGAATGTTTTAATGCCAGACAGGGAAAGCAATATTTCCAGGAGAACTTTTCAGGATGACATTTCCAGCAAAGACTCAAGACTCTGGGTACAAGCACAACTACTCTGGGAACCAAATGAGTGGACCTAAGAAGACAGCTTCCTCTTCACCTCTGCCTGGAAGTTAGCAACGCTAGCTGCATGGAGATGATCCATTTTGGGGAAGACACGTGATCACATACTTCTTCCAAATGTTACCCCTCAAGACAGAAATCACTAGAGTTCATGATTTATAACATCTGCTATGATTTGGATCATGATTTGCAAAGTGTCTGGAGCTTTTGAGGACAGAGATAGCAAGAAATACTTGAGGGAGACTGCTCTATGGGAGAAGAGAACATGATATTAAATTGCTGATGTTTCTCGTGAGGTCAGAGGAGTAATGTGCTTTCTTTAACAGAGCGGGGATTTGTGTTTAATCACCAGTGGTTTTAAAGGTACTGACAAATATTTTTTTCAACAAACATGAAAAAATTAATTTGGTTGTTCATGGGGTAGGAAAAGGTGGTCTGCCTGCAGACAGCGGGATAATTATTCTGAACAGCTGTAATCAAGCAGCCCTCAGACTATTTTCTAGGACTAGGATTGAGGGTATGGAAGAGATAGTAAAGGAATAAAAGCTGTCTGTAAGTATAAGGTGAGAAATCAGATGAGAGACTGAGAAGGTTATTGGATCCATTATGGGAAATAATGTGATAAAAACTCCAGTAAAAGGAAAGTACCAAAATAAGTTGAGTGAGTCAAACTCTATTCTGTATGGTGCTTCTATTCATTATCATGGGAAATTTATTTCAACGATTTTCACATCAACCAGGTGAGATGTGTGGGATAGACATGCTTGCTCCTTTTTCCAGGTAAGAAAAGAGAGAATAAGGTTAAAGAGTCCATGACTTTGAATTGTGTTCCAGAATTTTTTTTCACCTTACCATCTTGCAGCAATGAGATAGTGGCTAAAAGCTAGATTTTGACTATGCAAATCTGTGGATTCTTTTGGCTTGTTTGCTAGTTTCCTGTCTTTTAGATTTTGCAGTGGTGACTATGAAGTGATAAGCTTCAAAAATCCATCTTTAACTGAAAAGATCAGAGTGATGAGGGGAGAGAATTAAAATGGAAAAGAACCCAATTGAAAACCTGGCTCCATGGTGGAGATGAGGATAATATATGGAAACAGCCGAGAGCCTCTGTAAGGTTTTATTTCGCAGCCCAGCAACACAGAGCAAATTGGACCAATTCTAGGAATTACATCCCTTAGTGACAAACATTGCAGTCACTTTTTAAAATGTCACCAAATGGCTCTGTTGACTGTGTTTTGTAACAAGTCACAGGAAGATGGCACTGTGAAGCCGACACATATATCTTGGAAAATGAAATTGCTTAGACATTTTTGTCTGGTTTGCTAAGATAAAGTGATGAAACCCCAAATAAAAGGAGCTTGATGCGCACTGGCAGGGAGCTACACGCCATTCAGGGGATTTGCTCTGATTTCTTATAAAGGGGTGGTATTTTAGTTGCCACCTCTGTCTCAATTGGGTTCCATGAAGTTTTATGAACTTGCTGAATTAAAGGTAAAAGCAAGAGAGAAATGAACTACTATTTCCTGAATGTGTATTGTAGCAGACTCTTCATATAATATACAAAATTTTAAATAGCTTATTTGATACTAAAGAAGGTCTATGGGTAGCTATGGTTGCCCTCATTTTAAATACAAAGAAACAGAGATCCAGAGGCATCTGATATCTAGTTAGGTAGACAGCTGGAGTTCAGAACTGGACCTGACACCCCAATCTATTTCATCTGCTTCAGGTACAATTCTGTCCCTTCCTACCTTTACTGATTATTCTAAAACTATTTTCATATTTGGAAGAATGGTTAAATATTAAAATAGATGCATCTAGTAAAAATGTGTAGTACAGTTTTATTTGTGCATCAAATTCCAAATGTATTGTGTCCAGGATAAGAACTTACAGCAAAGTACTCATTCAAAACCCATTTCAATTTGCTTTTTCCCTACCATCTTTTGTATATGAAAGGCTGGAAAGCAAAATGTATGGATTTCCAGACTTTCTTCCAGCTAGGCATGGCCATCTTTTGTGTGGCTGATTGAGAGGCTTGTAGCAAGTCCTGGAGGAGAGCTTCTCATCCCAAATTAAAAGTCAAGGTTTGACAAGAAAAGAGTTTTTCTTTCTTGCGTGGAATACGAACTCAACCCCAGAGGTACAGCAGATAAAAGCCACATCCTCACACTGACGGATCAGGAATACAGGACACTGGTTTCCTGATGACAGCCTGTTCAGCCCTGAGCCACCTACCTCCGGCTTTCTTGTTGTGTGAGAAAAATAAACTCCTCAAATATTACAGGAATTGTGTTTTTAGATAAGTACAGAAAAGTACAATCCTAACTGATACACAGAATAGAATGTTTAAAGACATTCCTATTTTCTAACAGAGTTTTTTTCCATGCCAGGTTTTGCCCTGATTTGTATGTGTATTTCCAAAACATTGGAAATTAGACAACATTTTCTTTGGCATAGTATTCACTTTGTTGGACAGAAACTGGAACAAGTTGAGTCTCTTCCCTGGTGGTGGGAAAGTGGTTAGCACAATTGGCTAACAGAACATGGCCCTTCCAGATAAGTGGAACATCACTTCTATCCATGGGGCAGGGCAAGGGGAGAAAGAGGACTGGGCTCTCTATGTCCTGGCTACTTTCCTTTGTGTGGGTGCACACTTGGCCTTTGATTGGAAATCTGAAAAAGAAACTTGAGGAATCATGTTTGTCTTACTTCTCACCTTGGAAAAGGACCATGCTGAAATCATACCAGACAGCCATGATGACCAATCCCATTTTAATAGACGTCCAGGGAAAACAGTTCTTCAGCTTCTTCTCTCAAGAGGTCATTTCAACATTTAAAACCCTGCAGTACATTCTTCTTTTACTCAAATAGAATGTGTATTGCATGTGAAAAAAGGTGTTCTTTATTTTTCTAAGAGCAGAAAGTTAGAAGATTGTAGATGCAGGCAATCTAAGGTTAAGTACTAGCTGGTGAATATCCCTGGGACTTCAATGTACTGGGAATGGGTTCCTCCTCTGTAAAATGAATGAGGGAATAGCTATACTAAATTCCCTCGGGGCATGGCAAGGGGCCAAAGTATGTAAAATGCTGGGAACTATTTGCCATACAAACATCTAGTAGCAGTTCTCCTCCCTTCTCCCTTCTGCCCGGGCAGAAGCTCACCAGCTTCTCCAGTGAGTCCTAAGGCACGTCACAGAATTACTCTACGACTTTTTCTATTATGTGCTAATCTAATCCAATGCAATTTTTAAATCTCACCCTCTTTGCTCTTATTTTTCAGTCCTGGAATCTTAACTTGGGAACTTGATTTTTAAAATAATTTTTAATGATGTGTTTTGCAATTTGGGGACATTTCATACAAAGCTGGCAAAGCAGAGAAACTAACACTAAAACAAACAACCCCCCAAACAGTGACCTGTACATTTTATGTGGCCACGCATCCAGAAATTTTGTTTTAGGTTGCAGATCCACAATTGAGATCTATGTTATGGTGACAAAGGCAAGACGGAGCAATGGGACCATCCCCTGGACTGTGACAGCCAGGGATGCGCTGGTTCTAAGTGCGTGGTTAACTGACAGTCAGAGACTGACTGGTCTCTGCATTGTGACCTTCGCTTGGATTGGACTCTATTTCAGACCCAAGTGAGGCCTGCTGCACCATTTTAAGAAAGGAAACATTTCAGACCATGGATTGTTTTTAAAAGTAGTACACTTGGGCCAATGGGCTGTTGGCTCGGTTGGCTTCTGGCAGCTCTGCGCATTGGCTGTGTGAGCATCTGTATGATTTCAGACTGAAGCTACACATGAAGTCATTGTGAAGCCACACAATTCATGCTCCAAACTCTGCCGTGTGGTGGTTCTTGTCTGCTCCAACAGCGGAATCGCTGGACACTGTAATGATTTAAGTTTTTCTAAAAATCATGAATTAATCTTAATTTACTTAGGACTTACGATTAAATTTATAATGAGGAAGAATAGTACTTTAAAGGCCTGGGAAATAGAACACAACAAAACAACTGCCTTAGTAGAGTTTGATTCAGAGATTCCCCCGCCCCCGCTTCTTTTCGTACAAATCCTCATAGCACAAGATACTAAGCAAGAGAATGAAAATTCCAAAATAGAGGCGGAAAGAAGCCCCATAGATTAAATCCAGCTCTGTGATTTATAGGCGATGCAACAGCTGTAAAAAGAATTTCAGTGACTTGTGTCACATAGTAACTTAACTAAGACTTTGTGTCACTGTGTTTTCCTGTGAGTCAAATCAGTGCTAAAATCCACTTCCTCAGTAAAGAGTCAGTGAAGACTCTTAGCAAAGGAATGTCCCCTTCCTGGCACTGGCCACTAACTCTACCCTTCCCCATCCTTTGTGTTCCTTAAAGGGCTTAGTCTGTGAAGTTGCACCCTAGTTCATGATTCTGTTGTTTGTCAACTCCTTTGAAGTACAAACTCCAAGAAAGCAGGGACTTTGGTTCTTGTTCACTTGTTTACAGGTAGAATGATTGGCACAAAGTGGATAATCAATAAATTCTTGTGGACTGAAAGGACCAGAGCTAAAGAGAAAACCTTTTTTTTTTTAATGCACCAATCATACTGGGGCATGGTGGCAAGTCCTCTGTGTCTGTCACAAAAACATAACAGGCAGGTAATGCTTGAAGTGTTGGAAAATGGTAAAGAAAGATTTCAAAGCCAAGGATATTTCCCTTTCAATCCTGACATTTGCCACCAGAGGAAATTATTTCCATAGTTCAGTGGTTCCCGGTCCATGACACTCTTCATGACCTCTTCCCCTGGCATCTAGTTCCCCAGATTTTAAGCATATGTTTGGCATCTTCGTTTGGTTTTTATCTATTTGTGCCACAGCCATACTTGTTTTTAGAGAAATCAACCCGAATATTTTTATTCAGAACATTTAACACTGTGTTGCTGATTTCTCTTTATAAAGTATGTTGAGTAACTTTTTATAGGTACTATAACTTATTTTCTCCTGACTTGTTGATGAATGTTATTGGGTTGCACTAATTTTTCCTAATAAGAGAAAGAAATCTGCTCATCTGCTGGTCATTGAAGCCTGATGCAATTGAAGGGGCTGATGAGAAAATGTTGAGATGGTCCCAGGACTTAGAAGGTGACATGTGCCAAAAGATGAAGAAAGCACTGGAATATCAACAAAGTAGTAAATAACTCTGAAATAGTGTTGATTTTAACCACAGGATAATCCACAAACTGGAGTAGAAAGAGAAAGCCCAGTCTCCTGTATGGTACACAACATTTTACCTTCCTTAGATGAAGGTCATATCAACTATGACAATCTCCACTTTTCCCAAATTACCTAACTGGCTGAGGAAACTATCAAACCTGGGCACCTATTGGAATAATCTGGGGCATTTACTAACAAAGGGACACACCTGCGTTGGTCAAGGAGGCATTAATGGGACAGTGATCACTGGTTAGAATCTCACTCTTCCCACGGGGCATGTAGAGACCTGACCCTTTCACAGACTGGCAAGAAAAGAACCTACGGTCATGAGAAAAGCCTAGAATTTGGAATCTGAAGACCTGGGTCAAGGTCCCAGCCCTGAAGTCTGTGTAGACGTGATCGAATTTCTTCACATCTGAGTTTTGGCTCATTGGTCTGAAGTCATCGATGTCAGTTAACATTTATGGAGTGGAGAGCTGGGGGAGTAGACAGAGGAATGAGTGAGAAAGAATCCAACAACAAAGGGGAAGGAGGAGGTGGTTAAACAGTGGACTTTCTCACTTATCATCAAAGTAGATCTTTTACTTCCAAATCCCAGCCCTGCCTGTCCTCTACCTGTGTGACTGTCAGTGAATTAACCTCAGTAACCTTCATTGTTTTCACATGTGAAAGAGACAAAATAATATCCATGGGGGCTCCCAGTCTTTACCTGAACCTTGCTATTATGACCTCTATGCTGTAGTAAGGAAACGGGCCCAGGGGAATTAAGTAACCATGGGAACTGGATCCCACGGAAGCCAACCTGGTTGGTGTCCTCTGACACTCAGATCTTTTGCTCTGGGCAGTGACTCTCCTCCTCTGCAGCGCAGTGACGCCTGATCAACCGAGGGCTCGGAACGTGGCACACACTCAGTAAATATTTCCTAATACTTGAACAATTTCCTTTCACATCCCAGCCAGCATCCAACTCATTTAGCTATTGTCCGTGGAAACAAGAACTTGATTAGGCTGCATGAAAATGACAAACATGTTTATCTAAGAAAGAGAGCACTGTTTCACATTTGGTTTGGGTAGCCATCAGCACCCAGGCACGTGATACCTATCTGCTGCGTAAAGGGGAGAGGTTAGAGGTCAGCTCAGGCTAAGGGCCGAGATGACCTCCTGACCGGAGGGCTGCCTACGACTGCGCTGTTGTTATAAATCCCCAGTAACCAAAAACTTTCCTCTGCCTGGAGCCTTTGAATTCTGAAAATGCCTCAAGCACATGATGATGATTATGGATGTCTTAAGAACAAAACTACTCTCGCCGGCACAGGATCTCATGCGTGAGCCAAGAGGGCTCGAAGAGAAGAAACGAAGTCGGATCATCAGCTGGAGTCAAGGGGAATTATTCCTTTTGCTCATCTGGGAGCCTTGGAGGGAGGGGAGGGAGAGGAAGGAAGCTCTGTTTAGTGGAGGCTGTGGGGCCTTCTATTTAAATCACAGATGAGGACACATGGAGAGACAATGGGATAGTGGGACAGGGGGCAAGAGTTTGGGACATATGTTCCACGCAGCCATAGGACTCAGAACCCTGCAAGCAGACACCAGCCAGGTACAGTGTCATCCCTGTAACACTGGTACTACAGGAGGCTGGAGCATGAGGGTGGTGAGTTCCAGCCGAGCCTGAGCAGTTTAGCAACACTTTGTCTCAAAAAAAAAGGGAAAATAAAGGAAGAGGCTGAGGATGTAGTTCATGGCTCTTGTTCAATCTGCAGTTCAACTGCCAAATAAAATAAAATAAAATAAAATAAAATAAAATAAAATAAAAATAAAATAAGACACAGAGAGGGTCTTATGGAGCAAACTTGATCAAAACAAGACTGCTACCTTTACGTTCAATTACTTTCCAACATTAGACACAATCTGGTTTAAAGTACCTGAAAAGAAACACACTGATACCACGTGTTGTATAGGAAATTATGCAATCCATCACTATAATTGCTATTAATACCCATAGTTTTACCAACAAACGTTAGATACTCAGGCTTCTATGGTGTAATGATAATGTTCTCCCCACCCCGGACAGAGCACTGCCAGCACATTAATGACACCGTAAACAGAGAGCAACTCAGCACCCTAACCAAAGATAAACCGAGCACGGGTTTTTTCCTTTTTTTATCACTACCAAGTAATCACAAAACAGTATCTGCTCAAGTGCTTCCTTTTTCCTCCATGAAAATCCTACAGTGCATCAAGGGAGGGAAGCGTGTTAACTTGCATTCCACAGGGGCGGCTCGACGACAGTTCTGTGTTTTGGGGAGAGGCCCCCGAGCCACTCGGGCTTGTTCTCTCACTGTCTGTGTCTGTCAGAGTCTGTGCCCTCTTTGGAACAGATGTGGAACTCCGAGGAGTGTGATCAACAAGAGCTTTTCAAAACAAACCCTTCCCAGGCACAGCCACGCCAGAGGACTTTCACTTTCCTTCTCTGGCTCCCAGAAGCATCCCCCAGAGAGGGTTTATTGACTAAGCCTCAGTCTCTAACCCACCCCGGGCATCACAGAAGAGCACAGACAGAGCAGCAGCACCAGCGCTCTCTAGGAGGGGAGCACGGAAGTTTACTTACAGTGCTCACAGGACCTTCCGACAGCCGGGCTCTTTGTCCTCAATGCGCGCAGATGTGGAGCATTTACTCAGGATCCCCTTCCCTTTGGCAGCCAGAAATACGCATAGCTCCTCGTGCCTTCAGATTGATAAGCAGTTTCCTGATTTGTTTTCAAAAGCCTTCTCCCGGGCTTTGTGCGGTGGCAGAGAAAGGGGGCGTGCAAGGCCGAGACATGCGATGGAGTCTTGACCACCCAGCTCTCCAGATTGCTTGATGGAGGCACATGAACAAAAATAAATATCCTTTTTTTTTTTAATCTGCTGGCTGTCTCCCCAAATCACATTTGGGAACAGTGCACTCTTGCCAATGTTTGTTTTAAAAGTGCAATGTTGAATGCCTTCTCATCTTTCACACTGGGGAAACCAAGGTATCTCTAGCTGGTGTTTGGAGACTGGTTGTTGTGATAATTTCTTACCAGCCACAGAAGAGGACGGTCTTGGAGGCCATGAAATTCAGTCCCATCTGTGGACCATGGGAGGAAATGAAGCCCAGGGCTTGCAAGACTCCATCAGGGTCACACATCAGCAGAAGGTCTGGAACAAGAGCCTTGTGATTGTTGAGCCAGCGCTCTGCCCAGGCCCGGGAGACCATGACAGACACAGAAGTTTGAGATCTGGCTCCTGACCTCTGCCATACATGTTGCTGAACAAGGTGCTTAATGTTCTAAGCCTCAGTTCTCACAGCTACCAAATAGGGTTCATAATGCTAGTGATGCTTGCGTGGTCATATAGTGAGGTGACAGCTGGAAAGCTATTGTGTCATGTGATGGAATTTCATCAGTGTGGGCCCATCTAGGTGCACCTGTTCTCTTTTCCACCTGTACATTGCTTTTTATGTTATACACTGTGATAGAAGAAGCCACTGAGAGACTTAGGAAAGAAAAACGAGAGCACTGGGTTAGAAGGTGGAGAAATCTCTTGGCCTTGGAAAACCAGGTTGAGATCCATGGAAGGGTATGTTGGTCACTTTTCTGTTGCTGGAACCAAATATGTGATACACACAACTTAAGGGAAAAAAGGCTATTTTGGCTTACAACTTCAGAAGTTTCAGTCCGTGGTGGGCTGGGTCCAAGGCAGAAAAAGCATGGTGGAAGGTGTATGCTGCTCACTTCATAGTGACTAGAAGTGGAGAGAAAGCAAGACAGCCAGAGAGAGGCAGGCACCAGGGACAAGAATTCACCCTTCTGGGACCCTTGTCACCGGGCTCCTCCTGCAATCAGGTCCTCCCCTCCTATGTAATAACACATTCAGCTGTGAACACGTTCATGCATTAACCCCCGTTATTGGATTAACCCTCATTAATGGACTTAGCACTCCCATGATCCAAGCACTTTCTAAAAGCCCCTGAACACATGAGTCTTCTGGGAAACACTTTAGATCACACCATACCAACAGCAATGGGTGCAGAAAGAACCCTGGATCTGGAAACAGAAATGACAGGGCTCAGCCACTGCCTAGACCACCTGCTAACCAAGGGATCTGGAATCATGGCCACATTCCTATCCATGGTTTCCTCCTTGGGGACAGCGTTCCTCATTTCACCCAGCGTACTTCATGTTGCTACAGCCAGGACCTGCTGAGGGTGACTGAGTCATGAGTATCATGCTCACGTGAAGGGGATCAGTGAACTTACTTCCAAAAGCGCTGCAGGGCCCTTCTGACCCTCCCATCCTTCTGCCACATGAGGACACACGGTCTATGCTCTCTGGAAGATACAGCAGAAAGCTGCCAGCTGGGAAGCAAAGTGCAGCCCTCACCAGACACCAAACTTGATTTTTTCTTTATCTTGGACTTCCTACCTTCCAGAACTTTGAGAAATAAATTTCTATTGCTTACAGTATTACAACTAGACTAGGACAGAAATGATGGTCCAGAATCCAACTCACAGAAAAAATTGTTGATGGGATGGCTCCACGTCCACCTCCCCTGTTAGCCGGGTATTGATTCACACCACATAACTGGAAGCAGTTGGTTAAAATTAGTGCTCCTGGTTTCTGCCTTGACCTTAGGTTCTTTTCTTTTCCATTTTAGGAGCATCTTTCAACTTCTCTCCTCTGTCATCTAACTCTTGGTCATTGTCCTCTCATAGTTCTCTTTGTTAGAGTTTGAATTGCCCTCCCCATCTTTTATGTAACATTAAGAATGAAAAAAAAAAGCCAAAACACTTTTCCCTGCCACATAAAAATCATCCACAGTGGTGTGACAAAAACAAGACCATCTTTATCCTTGAAGTAACACAAATGCCAAAAGAACTGAGATTAGCTTCTTCTTTGAAAATGTTCAAGCCCGAATCTCATATTTAATTATTCCATTCACTTCCTTTGCCCTTTCGTACATTCACTCTTTAAATGTCATTTCAGTTAAGATTTGTACGCTGTCATCTGTAAGAGCAATTTTCTAATTAAGCCTTGTCTTAGTCATCTTGGGCTGCCCCAGGAACCGGGGAGAAGGGCGGCCCAGTGCAGTCTACCACAAGCCTGGAGGAAGCAGGGAAAGAGATCTAACGTAGACAGTTTGTTTCTTTTTTCACTGAATCCTTAAAGCAGATCGAGAGGTTGATGGTGGTGTTTGCAAAGTCACAAAGCCAATAGGAGGCAGTTTCCAAATGTAAACTGTGAAGAGCAGAACCCTGCTCTTTCCACAACACACTGCACCCCGTCTCTTTTTGATTTGGAGCCATGCATGACCCTCCAGTTTTCCTTCTTACTAATTCCACATTTAGTTGCCTTGAGGGGGACGCAGTTATCCACAGCACTATAAGAAGGAAAAGGGAGCAGCTGGAAGCCCCGTAGATATGTTCAGGGCCCTACTGAGCTGAGGGTCACAGCTGGGGCAAGTCAGCCTAGAAGGCCCCGTTTCCTTCCCAGCCTCCCCTGAGTTGGTAAATCCTGCTCGTCAGTTCAAGCTCATTTATAAATTCCTTCCTTAAGGAAGCTTCTCCCTGCTCCTCACCTACACTTGTTCTCCTTTGAGTATTTTCTTGTGTTATCCTATAATTTATCTTCATAAATTTTTCTCCTTTTATAATGCTTAGGGTTATATAAACATCTCTTTGTCTCTGCAGTGATTATAACAGTATTTCTGTATTTCCAAGATAATCTGTGTACTGTTCTCTTCCTCAGCAGTCTTTAAGCTCCCTGAAGGTAGGGATGTCTTGCTTGTTAGGGCATCTCCAGTCACCAGAACAGTTACAGGAGAGCCCACAGGGGAGAAGGGAGAGAGAAGAGAGGGAAGTTGGAGAATATAACTAGAATTGGAAGCATACTAAGAGGTTCATCTGTAGGAAAGAAGAACTGCAAATGTATGCCCAAGAGCACAGACACAGGCTCATGGGACCTCCATTAAGTCCTCTCTACACCGGACATGGACTTCTCTTTTCTGTTCTACATGCAGATACAAGGGTTAACTAATCAAAGATGAGCGTCCTGGAGTAAAAAGAGGCAGCTGGGGAACCGATTGTAGAAGCCCATCTGCGGGCCTATGGGTCAACTACTGGACTCCTGCAAGGCCAGTGGGGCCCAGATGTCAGCACCATGGGGAGGTCATTATTCATTGTCTTTTGAGAGAGACAGGAGGCAGGGCTCTGGCAGGACAAGATGTGCTGGGCATAGGAGACTTCCAGGGAGTCCTTCCCAGGGAAAGACATTTTCAGTAGGAGGGAGTACGAGTGCAGAGTCATGGAGGGACAGCACACTGGGCTTTGCAAACTGAAGAGCATAATTCTGTTAGTGGGCTACAGAGAGCTTTGACAACAGAAATAAAAGTGTCAAATAAGTATTAAGTGTTTTCATTGTTGTTTATTTTTTGGCATTATTTGGAGGGTCAATGAAGTAAATGTAGAATTGTTTCATAAACTGGGAAACGCTTTGAAGGGATTTTCATTTTAAATTCTCTTGGATGAAAATAACTAGAATATTACACTAAAGAACCATGCTGGGAAATTGAATTATTTATGAATTTCTTTTATTTATAAACTGAAAGATTTGATTAATTGTCTTCTAATTTCCTTTCAAAGTCTAGATCATGGGCTTACAGAATCTGTAAATATCTGTGGGTTGGGAATCTGTGTATTTTCAGGCCTAGCCCTGGCCACCCCTACCCTCCTTCTTGCAGAACAGGAACCAGATGCTTGGAACTACATTTCCCAGAATCCCTTGAGGGCAGAGTCTCAGGATTGTCCAGTGAGGGACCCATGAGGATGGGAAAGACAATAGAGAAGTGGAGGTCATTTTTTTGACAGTAGTTGCAGAGGGAGTAAGGACAGTCGTCAGCTGATGTGAGGTCTGAGTAAATTTAGCTGAGATTTTCAAATCACATACTTCATTGTGACTTCCTAGCAATCCTGTAGCACACAGGTTTTTTCCAGCTGTTACTTTCATAACATTTTAAAGGAAATTTCTTTTTATTTGGAAATAACTATAAACTCCTGGGATATTGCAGAAACAAAACAAAAAAATCAAATAACAATAAAAATCCAAACTAGCTTCACTCAGTGTGACATCTTGTATTGCTGTAATATAATAGCAAAATCGGAAATTGACACTGGTAAAATTGTGAACTAGCTACTGATCTTATTTTGTTTTCACCAGTTTTTACATAGACTTATGTATAGACTTATGTAAAGTCAAATACAATTTGATTCTGTGTAGGAGTTTTCTACAGCTCGTTCAATTTTTTTATCCTTTTATTTCTTGTCTTAAATCTGCACCTAGAGTGATGCAGAGTTCCCTAACTAAATGCTGGTTGATCTGGTTTCCTGGTGTACTTCACATTTAAAATCTTTCAGTTAAGTTTTGTTTCTGGTACTCCATCATGTTCTTTCATATATTCAACGAAAATATTGTTCATTGACATTTCTTCACATTTGGGGGTGGGAGATGTCCAGGGCATCATTATACTTACATTACTATAACAGAGTTTTTAGATTTTTGTTGGATTTTTAGTTACTCCAGTCTTAAAGTTATCTGCTATGGTTTGAGTATAATTATTCTCCCCTGAAATTTGTATTTAGCTTTGCTGGCCATGGTGGCAGTGCTAGGAGCTGAGTAGGCCACTGGGAGGGAAGAGTACAGTTCTCTCAGGACAAAATTAGTTACTTCCGCTGTCTGAACGCGAGCTTAGAGCCTCGCTTCACTTCTGACACCTGCTCTTCCCAATTCTGCACGCTACAAAGCAGCACAACACCCTCATAGAATGTAGACTTCCACCCTCCAGAATTGTGAGCCTCAGTAAACTTCTTTCCTTTATAAGTGACTTGGTTTTGGTATTCTCTAATAGTCATAGACTATTAGAGAATAGTCATAGTCAACTAAGACTCCATCCTTAAGACAGCTAAAAAAACGCAATGCTATTTTAATAATTCCTAAATAATGGCCAAATACTTATGTTTGATAAGATAGGGAAGCCAAAATAAAACAGGTATCGCCATTACATTGTGGAATACAAAGTAATGATTATTAACAGATAATCAAAATATACACCTAAACAATACAAACAATTCTTTATTTTTTATATATATATTTGGTATTCAAAATTGAATCCAGGGCTTCACACATGCTCTACTACTGAGCTAATTTTTTAAAAAATCCACTAGAAGGGCCAGGAATTTAGCTCAGCAGCATAAGTGCCTGCCTGGCAGTTGCAAGGTTGTGAGTTTGATCCCCGGTACCAAAAAACAAAACAAAACAAAAAATCCACTAGAAATAATATATACTCAAGAAGAAACACAAGGATTTTTTCCACTATTAGGCACAATCATATTAACATGACAAAACTTGCCAGATACAAAAATAAACACACAAAAATAGCTTTCTTATAATGAGAAAATAAAGACAAAAATCAGAGAATAAAATGCTCAAAAGTAAAGAAGAATCAAAAATCCAAAATGATGCTGGTTTCTCTGCAGAGGAAGGGGAGGTTGATGTCTCCTTTCGGCTCATGAATATATGAATTTGAACAAATTTATCAATCACATACGTTGAGTATGTGCAGTTTTCCATATCAATTCTGTCTCAATGAATTTTAAGAAGTCTTGGGCTTTTCCTTACCTGAGCCCTTCGTCAACTCAACTTGTGTACAGAAACTCACAAACTTTTGATGAAAGTGACAGTTTCACCTTCTCATTTTCCCTCTGAGTCTTTGATCACATGTGCTCCTCTGTCTCTTCCTAATTAAGAAACATTTTCTCTCAAATTCCCTTGGTTAGCACAAATGTCTCTGGTTCTAACTGAAAAAAAATTATTTGTCTTGATTTCCCCTAAGGTGGAGTAACAACTTGAGATCATATTTCAGAAGGTGATCATAGCTGTACATTCACCATTTAGTGGGCTTTCAGGATAAATAAGCTGTCTTCTGAAGATCTATGCAATCTTTCTTATCTCAACCAGAGAGGCTAAGAGCAGAATCATAACCAGTATTTATTATGTGCTAGCATGGTTCATTCATTCCTCTGGACAGACCATAATTAATCTTCACCATTGCATCAGTAGAAATTTAAGTCTCTTATTCAAACTCTCAAGGGTACCAAGAAATAGTGCCAGGATGAGAACTGGGTCACAAGGTTCCAAGTCTCTCTTCAATGCCACCACAGTTTACTTCTTTTCTTCTGGATGATAACATTTTTTTCCTAATAAGATTTCGAAAACATTAACGTCTGAAAATCAGCCTTGGCCCTCTAGAGCTGAAATTCATGAGCCCCACTGAACTGCACCAGCTGTTTGGCTCAGTTGGTTTGTCTATTTTAAAAAGTCAGTTCTGTAGAAAAATAGCAGGTAAGTAAATGCCGTAGTTGATACTATGCAAAAATAAAAATTGAGGAAGGTCAAAATTTAGGGAGCTCAAATATAGTGGGAAATTCCAAATATATTCTGAATAGATGACTTTGACGTCTTTTTGGAGACCATGCCAGGAGAAAGCATTGAGATTTGACTCCCACATTGAGCTAATTATTTAGAACTTACATTTTAATACAAGCAACAAGATTCACATTGTTCTTTCTAATTTTAAAGTCTGCAGAGTATAATTTTTAAGATTTTCTTCAGTGAAAGCTCTTTGAAACTTGGAAATTGTCGTCTTAACAACTGTTAAGATTTTGATTGAAGACATCCAAACACAGGCCTGGTTTTATGACCAAGAGGCATTTCCTGGTTTACACTGCTTAATTAGTGATATTACTGATTCTGAAGAAGACAGGGGTCCTAAATCTCAGCAATTTATATCATTAAAAGATACATTCCTTATATAAACAGCAAAAGCCAAATGCACCTTAGGAGAACCCATTCTCAAGCCCTTCCAAATTCCAGTTTTCTCATCTCACAATCATTATTTATTTATTTATTTTGCCTCCTCACGTCTAATTTTTCCATTCCTCATGTTCAGCATATGACTCCACTGTCTCAGCAAGCCCCCAGGAATCACGTAAGCACTTCCTTGGTAGATTCTAGGGATAAATATATTTATTGACCCTGGCTTGTTTCAGTCAAACAGCATACAGTACTGTAGCTACTTTCAGTGAATGCAAACACTATTTCAGTCACATGTTGTCTCAAAGATATATATGCAGACAAAAGAAAATAAAATGAGAAAGAAGAAGATAAAATAGGGGAAGACGGATGAGCAGAAGAAAGGAAGGACAGCAATGGGGAAAAAAAGAAAGGAAAGAAAAAGAAAGGAAAGAAAGAGAGAAAGAAAGAAAGAAAGAAAGAAAGAAAAGAGAAGAAAAGAGAAAGCAGGGTGGGAAGACATAGAGAAAGATCCTGAAACTCCAATAAAAAATACAGTCCAACCATCTGTCCTGGGGACTGTCTACAGAGTCGAATGTACCATACCGCACATTCTTCCACAGATACCATAGCTAATAAACTGACTTAACAAGATCTTAACTGTCATAAATATTTACACTAACAAGTGCCACTTTGGGGACCAGCTTTTCTGGTTTGTCTGAGACTGAGGGGGGCTTCTGAGATGTGAGACTTTTTGAGGGTGGGATTTTTCATGCAAATCTGAATGATTTTTCTGGAACTGGGGAGTGTTCCAGGGCATGGGATTTCATAGTGCAAACCAGGAAAGTACCAGGCAAGTTGGGAAATGTTATCTTTGGGTAAGTAAGTAAGTGTGTCTCACGTGCCCTTTGAGTGTTGTATAGGAAACTCTAGCTAATGCTAGCCCACGTTTCAGGGTGAGCAAACCACTGGTTCCTGGCTGGGCGCAGCCTGCCCCGCACGCCTCGCAGCTGTGATTAGTTGATGGGTGAGTGTAACTGAACAAGACAGCCTTTGGGAAAGAGAAGCACCTTTCGCTTCTAGTGAAGACTGATCATCGTCCTCATCATGTATGACAGAGAGAGAGAGAGGAGGAGAAAGAGATGATATCCAGAGCTTCCTTTGAGCCTTCAGAGCCCACCACACATGAAGCTAATGCTCTTCCAAGATTTCCCAGTCGCATGAGCTAAGGCGTTCTCTTTTTTCTTAAGCTACTTTGAGCTGGGTGCCCGTCGTGTGAGGACAAGTTGTGGCTAACAGACACGCACAACTCTTTCATTCTGGACTTCGTTTTGTCAGACAGGCATGCTATTGGCGCGTGAAATTCTCAATAGTTAGCATTCTTTGACTGCAAACGAAGAAATTTCACTTAGCTCAGTTTAATTGTTACGGGACCATGGATACATGAGAATTAGATCACAGACCTGTAAATTAAATCCAGATCTGTCTGATTCTAAGGTACCCAGTATATTTCTGGAATTTATACTCGCCAAACAGAGGAATCTCCTAAGTAATAACTTAGCTAAAGTTAGGTTTTGACTCATATCCTATGTATGAACTTATATATGATGCCAAATGCCTGCTTGTTTGCTTCCAAAATTCCCGATTCACTGGCTGCTTCATGAAGAGAGGTCAGGCGTAGTGTGTAAAGCTACATCGAAAGTAATATCTGCCACAGTGTGAATTTATATTTTGGCAGAGATGAATTCTAGGTGATGATATGTCAGATTTTCAAGTTCACTCCAGCTTAAATTGTCAGTGACAATTAAGAGGTGCTATTCTTGCCTCACAAAAGGGAGATTCTTTACCCATTGTACTCAATACAGACAGACTGCTTAACTGTTTCCCTTAACTCAAACCCAGCACATTTATAATGCAGCTGTGTCAGTGAGATAAGCCTTCTGGGTATTTTCTTTTGTTATCATCATCCCATGTGCTTGGCTACTGACACAGCAGAAAGATGATTGTCCAGGAAATATTTCTTTACCAAGGTGATGCTCTATACATGCTATAAAAATCTCAGAATATGATACTGGATCAGTTATTGTTTGGTTATTTCTTTAGGACCTTTATTTTTTTTAATATGTGAGGTTATTCCAATTCAGAGTTGTTGGTGCATGTTAACTAATACTAGAGGAACAATGTGTCTCATTGCAGCGTGGATAACACTTTACAATAAATGCCTTTGGCACAATTTGCTGTGTGCTTCTCTCCATGAATTTCCTTCCCTAGCTACACGGTGTCAGGCTCTTGTCATCAGCTTTCATTGCTATGATGTTGCAGCGTACCAAACAACTCTGAAATTCCAGCAGCGCATAACAATCAACACTTCTTTCCTTTTTTCATGCATTGAATATGTGCAGTTCGCCCAAGGTTGCACAGCTGGTAAATGATGAAGTTGAGATTTACTCAATCAACAGATACCATTAAGCTCAACCTCTAAACCAAAGACGCTCTCTTAGGCTGATGGCATTAAAGGTGAATACAACATCAAGACGGTTTCAGAGTGTAAGTCAAAAAGACAGACTATGTGAAGCAGGTAAGATGTGACTTGCTCTAATAAGTGAGGGGTTGGGGGATATAAATAACACCACCTAGAGAAGAAACCATATTGAATCACAGCAAGTTTAATTAGAAATGCAAATATGAAGACATTCCAAGTGGAAACCAGTGTTGGTCTGTAATTTCATCCCAGGGAAGAGAAAGAAAAGGAAATACTTGAGGATATTTTTGAATGTTTACTCTGTACCAGGCTTTGTCTTATGGGAAAAAATCTGCATAACAAGCATCTAAAAAGTGCTTGTTTCATATTCTACATCTCTCTGGGGATCATTTTCTAAATGCCTAATGCAAATACAGTGTCATTTCTTTCTTACTGTTGTTTCAGTTTGTGCCTCACACACGCTGGGCCTTGGGTCAATGTTAGTTTTCACGGTTGATTCTCTTAGTAGCTGCTCAATGTGATGTCCCTTTTCCCACTCTTTCTTACTAACAGAGACCTGGTTTGTCTGGGAAGCAATGTGAACAGATGAATACACACCTTCCCTGCCTCCATGCGACCCACTCAGGAAAATGGTAAGAAGTTGACAGACGAAGTTGCTGGAAAAGTAGCAAGACTCAGTTGGTGTGTGACCTGTACGTATTTTGTCCTTTGTAGTTTGTGATTGATCCAGGATGCAGCCATGGCACTGAGGTAAAATAGATGTGTTTTGGTCATAACAAAGAGAACTGCACACTGAGATGGGCAGCAGAAAAGTAGGAGACTGAGGCTCTGATGAGAGTGCGATGCTGCCAGGGACTGAGTGCTTTGGCTCTGCCTCCCCCAAACTCGTGTGTGGGGATCCTAATTTGCAACATGATGGTAACTGGAGGTGGCAGTTTGGGGAGGTAGTTAGGTGATGAGGGTCGAATTATGAGTCAAATTAGTGCTATTATAAGAAGAGACATGAGAGAGGTGATGTCTCTCCGCCTTGTAAGGATATTGCAAGAAGTGGCTATCTGCACCAGGAAGCAGGCGTCGCCGAGACACAAGAGCTGATGATGCCTTGCCCTTGAATATCCCAGTCTCTCAAACTGACAGATAAATGTTGTTTAAGTCATCCAGGCGATGGTGTCTTGCGCTAACACTCAAACTAAGGCAGAACCATTGCATCAACCCCTGAGCGATTTATCTCCAAATTTATTTCCTTTTAAGTGAGGAAAATAAAATTCCTATTCAGGCAGAATGCTGAAGTTGGTTTCTCTTGCTTAAGCAAACCCTGAAAGGCTCTCCTTTCCCTTTCCATCCCAGACTCATTATGAAACACTTTCATATTTGTGTATAATACTTCATTGTTTCAAAACATTTGGCTTCTTTTCCAGCAAATTTTCTGGAATGGTTTGCTTTTCTTTTTAGACGAGGCATCATTTGGCTACAGTATAACAAAATTCTGCTTGAACAAAATGCCAATAAAACATTTTTTTTTCAAACCAACCATCCAATAGTCAATCACTGTAGCCCGCAGAAACAGTTCCACCTGGCCAAAAGACTGTGCTACACTTGTCTGCCAACTTTGGCAACATGAGACAAAACAAAAATCAAAGCTCAAAATAAAATAACATCCACAGAAAGAGAAGGTTTACATTTTTTAATCTTGTAACTTTAGCAATGCAGTTTAGTAGAAAAGTAACGCAGAATTTCAAGGCAAGCAATTCAGGTTTAAATTTGCACTGAACTGGAAGGGGTAAAAGGAAAGTAAAAAAAAAATTAAGATATGTTAAATACATGTACTGATTCCTTATGATGAATTTAATCGCTGTGTACTGCAAATATGTGCTATTTTTTAATTCAAAAAGTGAGTAATGTTAAAAAAATCTACACTGAACCACTAATTGCTGAGTGACTTAGGGCAAGGTTTTTCATCTTTCCAGATCCTGGCTTTCCACATGCAAAATGCTGCTGATGATAACAGCTATGACAATACTACTACTAATAATACCTACTTACGGAGTTGGTACGAAGGCTAAGCAAAGTGATGCGTGTGAAAATGCTCTGTAAACAATAAAATACTACATAATCTTTGGTTTCTATTGAGAGGTGAAAAGATAACGCCATGTGCGAACCAGCCCTGAGGATGTCAGTTGTCATCTGGTACCACTGCATGATCTAGAGGTGTGAAACTGAAACACTGAAGGATACACGGGAAGTAAATGATTTGTTGAAGTTCCTTTATGGTTATAATTGTTCATCGTTAGTGAGGGCATGAAGATAAAAAGAAAAGAACCTTATCATCTTTTGGATGCTATTATGAGCATGCTGGCATTTTCCAGACTGAATCTTCATTAATTAACTGGGGCCAGGTGGCCACATCTGTGTGTTCTCTAAGGACAGGACGTCCGTGATGTCACTGGAGTTACACTGCATGCAAAGGTGGTGGGGTGGCGTGGCTTTGGCACAGAGACCAGGAATGCTGACTCAGGCAAGGAAAGTTGGGGTCTAGGCCAGGCTTAGGGGTGAGGTCTGGGAGCTGAGATTGGCTGGTCAGGCCTTCACTAACGGAGGGTCTTCATACCCTGAGGTTATGGAGACTTTGGACTGTGCAACTAGAGGGAAAGAAGCAAAGGCATGGTTACAGTTGATGTACTGTGTCAACTTGAAAAGTCTAGAAGCTTAACTAAGAAATTCTGCAGTTCTACATCCTGGGGTGTAGAGGACGTGCCCTAACCTCTAAAATGTCGTTCGTTGTATTAAATTGAGATGTTTAGATGTTTGACTAAGTGACGCAGGCAGCCAGGGTCCTCACTGTGTAGATATCCTGAGCCTTGCAAGAGGAGGGTGCAGAGATGGTGTGAGTGTTACATTCACCTGCGGGCAGGGAGGTTGAATACAATCTGAGGGAGGAAAAGAGGCTTTCTCTCCTTCTTCTTTACTCTTGTTGCTTTTACTGTCTTTTGCCACCTTGAAGTGTTGCCCTGTGCCATGGCTCCCTGCCTTGGAGCCAGCTGATTATGGAGTGAAACCTCCACAATCTATAAGCTAAATAAACCTTTCCATCCTTAACTTTGGGTGTCAGATATTTTGTCCCAGCAATGAGAGAAAAATAATTAGCATGGGGACTTCCCAGCCATTGAGAACTTTGAGTATAACAAACTTCTTAGGTAATAATAAACTCAGGTATTTTGCTGTGTGGCTGACACTGAGAAATCCTTTAAATTATTAAATCATTAATCTTTTGACCCTATAAAATGCAGATATTATACATAATACCAATTAACAAATAAGAAAATTGACAAATAGAAAGGCTAAGTGATGTGGCCAAAGTTATGCCTTTGGACTGAAACCCAGGCAGCCTGGCTCCTGTGACCCACACTTAACTGTGATCCCATCACTTTAAAGGACAGGAACCAATCAAAGCATTTGTTCAGCAGCTGGCTCGTGAATCCTGGGAACTAAGCTTCTGAAGAAACGTACGCATTCATTATTTTCTCGATTAAAGGCTGAGGAACTGCTGAAGAAACTTTTGGCCTTACCTAAACGTAACCGTCTATTTATATACAGCAGTGTCTGATTGTTGTCTAGTGTAGGGCTAAAAGGGATTTGGGAAGACATCTGGAATTTATTTATACCATTTAGGTTTTGAAATTCAATATTAAATTCCTATAACAAAAGCGGCAAAGAAGTCAGAGTAGACCGTATTCACAAAAATCTGACTACACGGGCATGTTTGCAACCTGGGCTTTAATGTCTGGCTAAGACATTGCTCTGGATAAACTGGATCACTCCTCTCAAAGGGGAAAAACACATACTTGAAATCATTTACACGGAATGGAAGGGAGTGCACAAGCAATTAATGTGCTTAACCGAGATTGTGGCACAAAGATAATTAGAAAAATATCACCATGCCTGTCCTAGTATTTTGTTCTGATGCTGGGGAGATAGCATGACTACAGACACAGACAGCCAAAGGATACTTTTGCCATTTTACCAGTTCTTTAACTTTGGGCAATCTCCCTTAGCCAATGTCTTAACCTAGAGAATGTTTCAAGCAGACAGTGTTAAGTGGCAAAAAAAGTATACATTTGGGGAATTTTAGGATTCATGTGGCTCACATAAAAATGTGCTTGTAAAGACAACGGAAATGAAACGTAAGAGATAAGATCAAGAAAAATCTTTTGTCCCGAGTCAGGATATTTGGCCTGTGTTCCTAAAAGCAATAGGGAACTATCAAAAAGTTGTTGCAATTTCAGTCTTTTGAAAGGTTGAACAAAATTGCATCTCCTTACTACAAATGGAGAGCCTCATCCTTGACAACAAGAGATAATGAAGAGAAATACTTTAAGTGGAGTCATTCTTAGATAGCTACTGTTTGCATCTAGGAAGGAATTTTCTCCATATATCACAGATCAATGTTTTAACAGACATAATCAAACTTTACTCAGTCGCTTATACTTTTGTCTATTTTGACTGAAAGATTAGCTATGTGAGTCAGCTGTGACTTGCTTACATTGCCATTTTTAATGGCTACCCAGTAATTAGTGGCTATATAAATGTGCCATAGTTTCTTTAGTGGTATTCTAATTTTTTGTTTCTAAATTGTTTGCACATTTTGAAGTATATATACCCCTCATTGCAAATATATTTTAGCACATTTGTGATTTTTTCCTTGGGATAAATTTTAAGACATGAGAAAGAGATGATTATTGTAAAGAGTTTTATATTGACTGTTAATAATTTCCTAGAAAAATTATGTGAATCAGCTGTTCTACCAGTAGAGTTCAGGGTTAGTTATTTTGTTCTAGAGCCTAAGCAAAAGATGGCAGTTAATTTCTCACAGATTAGATCATGTCCTAAGAAAGGGACCAAAATGTTAAAATTAGGGACATTATGAGGAACAATTAATGGGTGGGATGTCAAAAGTAAAAAGTTGCTGTCTTGGAAGAGAGAGCTGGCAGTGTCTCCAGATATTTGAAAGACTGCCCTGTTGACAGAGGGCAACCATATTCTGTGTATTTCCCAAGGACAGAACTAACATCAATCTGTCTCCATTTAAGTCTGACTTTCTAGAAGTTCCAGAAAGTCAGACTTAAATGGGTGAGACTAGAGGAAATTATGTTAAATGGAATAAGCCAGAAATGGAAGGACAAATACTGCATGTTCTCACTCTTGTGTAGAAGATTTAAAAAGATGATCTAATTGAAGTAGAAGATAGACTAGTAGTTACCAGAGGCTCAGAAGGGCAAGGAAAAGAAGGGGGTATAAAAAGGTTGGGGTGCTGTACCTGGTCCCTGGCCCCCTCCTCTCTGGAATTGCCCTCTTCCTCTGCCTCCTGGCCTTCATGAACTAAGTAACTGTGCTTGACCATGCTCTTCCACCATGGTATTCTTGTGTTGGAACCAGCCAACCATGGACTGGACCCTTTGAAATCATAAACAAACTAAACCTCTCCATTTAGGTTTTGGGTGTTGTGCCTTGTTTCTCAGCAATAGGAAAGTGGATTAATACACTAAAATTTCCTTTAACCACATTGATTTCTTCCCCCTCTCAGCAGGCTTAGTGCCCACCTGCAGATGTGGTACTACATCCTCTTGGAGGGTTTTGGATCTTTCTACCTTAGTTGGGAAGGAGGAGAGACCTGGGATGCCAAGTGTTCCACAATATCTTATAGTTCTACATAAGGCAGACTTTTGTCACCTCAACTGTTGGTAGCAGAATCAACTTTCATCCATCTCTACCTCTCAGCTTCTCAGAGACACTTCCCACCTCTAGTCTCAGTTTTAGAGCCACCATCACAATTTATGGAACCAATACACAATCAAAGTGTGGGACACCTTGTTTGAAAAGCTAGAGAGAAACCTTCTCCTTTCTTCTTGGCCTCCTCTCTCAAGTCATCGTGTTCTTTTACATGTCTCCCTCTGCTCTGAGAATTCTGGGTGGGGTTGAGGAGTTGGTGTTATATCTGGTTGAGGCACATGAGCTCTGGCTTCTCTGGTCCTCACCTAGTCAACCGGATTCATCTGCACACATTGCCTGGCTCTGTCATCACTGATTAATGAGCCTGCTCATCTCAATGTTAACTTTCTGCTTTGAGAAAGATGCTGTCATGTGCACTGCTCCATCTCACCATCATGAGTTTGTTGTTTTCCTGGAGATGTCTTATTGTTTTCTTAGGTCTCATGGCTAGGAAATGAACTAAGTTTCAGTTCAATTTCCCCAATACATTCTCCATGAATTTTTACAACTAGTAAGCAGCACAAATTCATTCCTTCCAAAAGCAAGTCCTAAGATATTCCTGATGCACTGATCTCTATAGATTGTTTTGATAGCAATCAGAATCCACTGGGACCTCATATGTATGTATGAGGTTGTGGGGGGGGGGTTAAGGCAGCATGTCTGCAGAAACTCATTCTTTAATTATTAGTAGCACTCAGAAGAGCCCTCTATGTCTTGTTCTATCTATTTGGGCACCCATAATTTAAATTTATGCCCTACAGCACTAGGGAAAAAATACCATCCCCCATTGTTTCTCCCCTCATCACTGTCTCTCTGCTTCCTCAGCTCAACATGTGTGTACTATGAGAAACAGTTTATCTTGTGTTCTCCCTTGGAAGATTTTCTGGAATTCACTCCATGTCTCAAGACATTTCCACATCAAAGACAACAAGGACTTAGACTGTTCAACATCAGTTGCATTGGCAGACAACACAGACGGCCTATGATGCGGCTTCAACTGCACAGCTTTCCTGCACCCAGGAGAGAGCATAGCACACCTCAGTGACATGCAGAGACTCACTGTGGCTTGACCTTCAGAGAGCCTTGGAATTCTGTGGGATGTCCATCCCCTGCCCCACTGCCCCCACGTTGGATTTCCATTTCCAGTCCTTCTCTTTTCACCCTAACAATGCAATCTTCCTAAACTTTGTTCCCCACATGTTTCTCCCTCGCTCTGAAGCTTTTGGTGACTCCCCATTGCTTCCAGATCAGGAGAATGATCTCTCCTATGTTTGTAACACCTCACAGTTTGTGCCCTTGCACTTTTTTTTTTTTAAATTTTACTACTTTCCTTTAAGAATGTTCTTCTCTTTCCAGACGGGGCTATTTGGCCCTCACCAAGGACTCCATGTACAAGTCCTCTCTTCCCTGTTCCTGACTATGTGGGACAGCTCATTCCTTCAGGACCCTGTCCCCTCTTCCCTCAGTGTGGTCTGAGATCTCGGAACCTCATTCCCCTAGTTGGAAAGAGGGTTTTGATGTAGAATAAAGGTACACGACAGCTTTCCACATAACCTCCTTTCACAATCAGCTGAGGAAGGGCACAGTACCACTTGTTGAGTCACCCTGGGTACAGTGGAGTCCCCTATCTGCTGCTTTAGACTCACATAAATCATGCACTTAAGTTGCCAGCGTCTACAGATTCATCATACCAGATAATTCTTTTTGTACCTTCTAAGGTTCTTTCATGTACCAATTTGAACATATTCGGGGCAAATAAATTTCACTTCATTTTCCAGGTCTAGCCTCACCCTGAATCCTGGCTAGGGAGTCTAGTTTTTTTTTTTTTTTCCTTCATTTTCCTCAGCTTCTTTTTCTTCTTTGGTGTAAAGGAAATAATGCCAACCTAGAGGGGATAATTGGGAGGAACACATAAAACAGTGTCCGGAACCTAGCTAGGCTTGAGACACAGAGTAGGCCTTCAGCAAATGCACACTTCTCCTTTCTTCTGTGAGTTTTGTAATCAACTAAAGATAAAATAGATGGCATTCTTGGCCAAATCACCACAAACTCCTTGTGATAATTTAGTCTGAGACACAAACTCTATTTGAAGCATTTGTATTTTACTGGTGAATTGCATGGTTTCTTTCAAATTTTTATTAGATAATTTTTGAAGAAAATCTGAAAATATGATCTAAAAAACAATGCTTAGCCAATTCTCCCTTTTATGGGGATTTGGGCAATTTTTATGTCCAAACTAAACAATCTCTGCTATGGTCTTACCCAACTTCATTCTCAAAGAATCTAAATTTGTCCTGGAGTGAACCTGTAGGCCAATTTCTTTTAAAATAAAATATACTCAATTGTTTTTTAAAAAGACAGCATGAAATGTCTCTGGCTGTTCCAAGTGGGCAATGTATCAGTAATTTCCAGGATCTGAGGCTCTTTTTTTTTTTTTTTTTAACCGAAGAGGAAGTGATATCTTGCCATTCTCCCATCTCATTGCAATGGATAACTAATACTAACATCTACAGTCTGCAAACCAAATGGAAATCATCACAAGGACACAAATTATGCAGCTATTTATAGATAATATTATTTTTTTATTAGATTTCATTCTCTTTTAAGTTACTGAGGCAGAAATCAAAGCAGCCCTCTGGGTCATGTACACATGGATATATTAGGAGGAAAATATTGCACGCAAATGGACATGAATCTGTTTTCAGGGTAATCAAGGGATACGGTGATTGAATTTCCACAGGAAAAGATGGCCAAGTGGGTTGGCAGTTGTAGGAAGATTTGGCAGGCAGAAGTGAGCAAATGCTACATGTCCAGGGAAGAAGGCAGGCATGGGCAGATGGTGGGGATCAGTGGCACTCAGAGCGGTCATGCCAGTCCCAACCCCAACTGCCCTTAGCTTAAGATGCTGCAGTTGTGATTAATGGCAGTTCTGGGCAATCCCAATCCTGGCCAGTCCCTTGCTACCTCCCTGGGCATCTGTGCTAATTGTGGCAAAGATACAATGCTCACTCATCCCTGTCTGAAATGATTCGTACTTTGCCAAGCCATCTGCAGCCCAAAGGTGTAGCTGCAATCTGGAGTACATTTCCACTTTCTTTCATTTTGTGGAGAGACCATGATGTTGGTCTATCTTTCAAGGCATAATTTTTGTCATTTTGCAGTTTTTAAAGGAAACGTGCAGTCTCCAAGGAATGAATTTGTGATTTATACTGAGAGGGGCAGAGTAAAAAGACTACAGAGGCTGGGGTTATACTGGCCCAGCCCGGAGTCCTGGTTATGCCACTTACTGACTTTAGGCAAGCTACTGAACCTCTCTGAATCTCACTGGCTCATATGAAAGATTTCCTTGTTTGTATAATAGGAGGCAGCCACCTTGCAAGATTTTTGTATGGATGAGTGGAGGTAATCAAGAAATATGTTTGATATAGCAGGAGACTTTAAAAGGACAATTAAAATACATGGTAAGTGGTGAAGCATGGGACAAATTTGATCAAAATCCCCTGGTGAATCTACTGAATCTAGGCAGAGATTTTTTCATCATTTCCCAGAACTTAAATTGCAAGTCTGCAAGCATAATGGCTCAACTATGCTGCAGTCTCCCATATTCTGAAAATAAATTATATTCTAAAATTAAATTGCATTGCTTTTGTCAACTTCTCAAGATATCTTTTCCTCTCCTTCCTCCCAGGAGCCACCATGTTTGTTGAAAGATTAAGCCACACTTGCGTTGATCTTCCTCGCTCCTCTGTCCTTCCTTTCATGGTTTGACTTTCATGTCCATAAAGCTGAAATGGCTCTGTGGATTCTAGAAAGCTATCAGTGTCTTCACACCATGTGTACACTCTTGGAAACCCTGCAGCTTTCATGTCATTGGGCATCTCTTCTAAAACAATAGCTCTCAGCTTGCGTGCACATTAGAATCACCCGCAAAGCTTTGAAAAATCACAGATGCCTGAGTTTCATCCCTGGAGAGTCTGATGTAATGGTTTTGGGTGCAACCTGGGCTTTGGAACTTTTCAGACTTCCTTGTTCATTGTTAAAATGTACCAGGGTTCAGAATTAAGGCTGGAACTCCTGCCTTCCTGTGTTTATTTGTTGTCATGCTCTGTTTCTCCCACTTGCTCGGCACTCCTGAATCTCTCTCAGGGTCTCACTCAGTTCTGCATTACAAGGATGTTTTGTGCAGTAAAGGATGCAGATCTTATGATTGAGGCAATTTGTTGCTGGAGTTGTTACTATGATGTTGTTAAAATAAATCTGCAACTTTTGTTTAGTTAGAAAACTTACTGACTGCATATTCATGTTGGATGGCTTATGTGGGAGAGAAAAGAAAAACGAAAAAAAGAAATAAAGAAAGGATGGCAAAAAGAAGGGAGGAAGGAGGAGAGAAAGAGAGAAAAGAGAACTCAAATCACATATTACTGAATTAATACACTGCCTATCTACTAGTTTCACACCTATTCCATTTCCACAGAAGAAATGAGAATTTTAATATCAGCTATGATATGTTAAATACCATATTATTTTCATTTAATCCTTACAATAACTCTAATGAGGTGGTTGTTATCAACCTCATTTTTCACAGGGAGATAGAGGCAAGAAGTTAATTGACTAGAAAATGGTGGAGATGGGGCATTCCTCTTAGCTCTATTCCAGCTTCATGACTAGCCAATACTTTGCTGCCTTGCAGATTAAAATATTAAGTACTTAACACTAAATCTTTGAAAATTACTTCACAAGTCCTACTGGAGGGAAATATTCAAAGCTTGAAATCAGTTTTAGAAGGAAAGCCATGGAAGCAAATGAGAATCTTTTGGGGAATGTGGAAAGGAATTCAGAATATCTTCTAATTCCTTCCTTTACCTGACACCTTGTGTCTGTAAACCACCCAGCTGTAGCTCAAACCTGTATTCAGTAAGAGTTCTGATTAGCCAAAATTATAGGTTTCCTCTGGCAACACCATAGCTACAGCTTCAGCTATAAATTGCCTTTCTCACAGGACTTGTGCTCTTTGCTACACAAAACAATGTCCTGAATACAATTTTAGTGAAGTTTTAATACAATACAGCTCTGGAGGTTGAGGAGGAGATTAATGGGCTGCTGAAAATAAAGGGGAGATATGGGGCAAAACACCTATTTCTAGGCAGGACCTAGGTCAGAGAAAAATAAAGGAAATTCACTTCCCCTCTGTTGGCCTTCACTGTATCTCTGGAAGGCCTTGCATTCAGCTGCCAGGAAGTGAAATTTCACACTCACGGAGAGTAACCAGATTGGTCCTTCTGGTTCCCATATTATGTGCCTTCTCTTCCTGGTGGCTTTGAATTTTTGTTTCCAATCAAACTGCTTTATTTTGCATATTTTATTCAATTCCCTTCAAATCAAGTGTAGGCCAGGCCATTTGATGTTTATGGAGTTTCTACTCTGCCCTGGGCACTCTGCAGGGTGCTTCCATTTCCTGAGGAATACAACTTGCAGGAGATGAAGCAGAAATACCAGATGAAGCAGAAAGGAAAAGAATTTAGGCTTGAGAGGGGGGTGTGGAGAAGAGGGCATGAAGAAAATGAAGAGAGAGAAAGACTGAAAAAAGTGAAGGCCGGAAGGAGAGAAGAATGGGAAAACCAGAGGAAGAGAGAGATCGGAGGAGGTTGTATGAAGAGGAATAATGGAAAGTGAGAACAGAGTTGGTTCAGGGTGAAACTGATGACCCAAGAATGGAGTGGCAAGAGGAGTGTTGGCTGCCCAGAGCGGGCTAAGTGAGAAGGCCACGGTAAGGTGAGGAAAGGGGAAATTGCAGGGCAGGCCTGTTCTGTGCAGGAGGGGAAGCAGATGGAGATAGGTGTCAGGTTGTCAAGAGAGGACAGGAAATCACTGCTCATTCCATGGGAGGAAACACATTTCTCATTTTCCCTTCCAGTCTGTGAAGCAGGAGATATGAAGATACCGACTGTGTTGACTGGTGGGTAATACATTCATTTCATGTGTGTGTTCTTTCTAATAGCTGGTGAGGCTTTGGGTCTTTTCTGTAAAATAGGGATGGACAGAGCATCATCTTTAAAAGGCTGCTGAGGGGACAAGAGGAGGCCTGACCTACCGCTGTACTTCCTGTGGAGTGAGTGATTTTAGTGCCCCTGGTAGGGTAACGTGCGCACCTGTGTGTGGCTGGTCAGGGCATACTTGTTTAACGGGAAGATTTCTCACACAGCAAGAAAACAGCAGCTCTATGTATCTAGATTACAGTCAAAACTTAGTAGAGTGCCATTTCCGTAGGTAAAACACATAGCAAGTGTTTCAAAATGGGTGCATTTCACTATAAAACACCCAGATGCATAGATTTTGTTGACAGATCTGTGGATCTGGCACTGTTGGGCTACTTTTCTGGGACTGTCCTCCGCCAGAGCACTGGGGGCTGCCCACTTCAGGTGGGTGTACATCCTAGCCCTCTGGGACCTCCTTGCTCATTCGTTCCTGACCATTTCCTTCTTTATCCTGCACATTTAGGGTTGTGACCCTTAGGGTGTTGCTCAAAGCCTTGGCTAAAGTCTTACTAGTAATGCATCCCTGAGAGAGGGTTATGTTTTCTTTTGTGGACAAAAGCATTAGGGCAGCGAT
Organism: Dolichotis patagonum; assembly: GCA_004027295.1. Lineage (NCBI taxonomy): Eukaryota > Metazoa > Chordata > Mammalia > Rodentia > Caviidae > Dolichotis > Dolichotis patagonum. The sequence goes on from PVJX010001526.1 coordinate 137,057, forward strand.
GCTGAACTGTGTCAGCCAACAGCAAGCATAAGTCACCCCAAACATAGAAAGCCTTGGGTACAGTAATCCCCTCTTATTTGTAGGGGATACAGTCCAAGACCTCCTATGGATGACTGACACCTCAGGTAGTATTGACCTTCATCTATATATAATGCTTTATCTATACAGACACACCTATGATAAATTTTAATTTAGAAATTAAACACAGTCAGAGATTAAAAACACTAGTAATAATTAGATGAGACAATTATAACCATGTACTGAGTGAAATGAAAGTTACTCAAACACAGGTACTGAGACTCCATTGACAACTGGTCTGATAACTGAAAGGAACACCATGAGACTAATACGCAACATGTACAGTGTGGATACCCAGGACCAAACAAGGGTTTACATCCCAGGTACAGCCGGATGGGATGCTGTGGGATTTCATCATGCCACTCAGGATGGTGCACAATTCAAAACTGATGCATTTCTTATTTCTGGAATTTTCTATTTAATATTTTTAGGACATAGTTGACCAAAGAGTGTGGCCAGATTGTAGTGAAACTGTGGAAAGCGGAACTATGCCTAAAGGGACGCCACTAGGACCAAGGCGAGCCAGGGGAAGCCAGTCCCGGGTCTCCATCCTCACTCTGCTTTCGCTGTGTCCTGGGAATACTTTGACCTTGGCTCAAGTCCTCTTTCTTGGCATGTTTACACTGAGTCCCTAGTGTGTTTGCATTCCTTTTGCTTGTGCTTTTCCTTTTCATCCCCAACTAGGTGTCTATCCAGGGAGAAATCATCCATAACAAAGAGGTTACAAAGGTCAAAGCCAGCTAGCTGAAAGAAAAAAAAGCTCCCAAAAGGAACCAGCATTTGCATTTCACCTTCTAGACTTCAAATTTTTCTTACATAGCATCTCACTTAATGCTTTCAGTGAGTCTCATGGACAGATATCTATATATTTCCCATTTGAGCGATGAACAAACAGAGGCCAGTGAATTTAAATGATTTCCTATCATTGCAAGGCCAGAAAGGGCTAGGGCTGAAACCAGTGCTCAAAGATATCATCATTCCAGATGAGACAATTATTTCTTTACTTAACTGAGATGAAAAGTAGCACCACACCATGAGTGCAAAAAGCTTTGCTGTATTCATGAAATAATCTCAACAGTTTAGGTGACTTTTTAATGAGATGGGCTCACTAGCAAAGCTCATCCAAATCCAGCATAAAGAAACATACGGTATTTAAGTCAGAAGGAATAACATTTCCCCAGCACTCTGGGCTGTCAGACAATATCAGGCTGTAGCTAGAACAGCCTTGGGAAACATCTGACTTTCCACTGGATGTTATTATGGTCTTTGTGCTCTTTCTTGCTGAAAGAGTCCTATCTCCAGATAGAACTCAGATTCTTTCTCAGTACAGCCTCCAGGTATCCCCTCTCCATCTCCATCTCCATTCAGGTAGTAAAATGGAGCTGGCATGTATATGTGAGCCACCAGGAATCTGGTGACCAACTTTGCACATCTGCTTCATGATGGTCACACCGTCCTGGGGGAGACACAGAGTGTCTGGGAATCCTTCCTCTGGGGAGGTTGGTAAAAGCAGAGGATGACAATCTGCATGTATTTAAAATGCCAGAGGACTCTCCCTTCTACATCAGAACAAGGACTGGCTGGAAGATGTTTAAAAAGGACCAGACCATGCACAATAAAGACCTCTCCGGAGCCAGTGGCATTTTCATGGACGGGATGGCTTTATTGGGTGTTTTTTGCTTTGGCCTGCATTGGAGCTGATGGTGCAGTCTGTAAATTGGATAAATTCTAATGCCTACGAGGTGTACTAGGTAAAAACTGTAAAAGTTTAAATTAAATGTATAGTTGAGATAAACTCTGATGGCTGCACAGGATGATTAAAAAGTACAGCGAATGTTTAAATTTTCCTTAAAACTTCACTTACAGTAAAAGGCACATTGCCAACAGCGCCACCTAAATGCTTCCCCTCTCTTTGAACACATTTATTCTACCTTTCTTGCTGCTTTCTGAAGCAGTTATGGGAGGCCTGTTTTGTGAATATCTTCAGTGCCCTGCTATGGCTGGCCCAGTGTCTGAACTGATTCAAAACATTTCGTTTTCACAGTTATTCTGATTTTGGAAAGAGCCAGAAATGATACGGTGCCAGGTCTGGTAAATAAAGTGGATGAAGACACACCACCGTCTTATTACAAGCCTGCCTCCCTCAACAGCAGCGTTCACTGTGGTTTTGATCATGTTTTGTAAAGAAACTCATGGAAGAGGACATCTAGAAATGCTTCAAAGAGTGACAAGAAATGCCGGGATGAGTGTATTTGAAGTGAGGGGGATATTCTGAGGAGAATTAATGACAGTGTGTCTTTTACTGCAATAAATGCTTTTTAGTGATCTAAATATTCACTGTGCATTTTGATCATGCCCTGTGTTTGGATACTGTTCCACTTCAGGCACAGGGGTGAGCTGTGGGGAATCAATATATTTTTGTCATATGTAAAAGGCTGCCATATAAATTGCCTTCAAGAAGTGAGTTTTTTCTTACATCTTTAGATTATAGTGGAATTACGTAAAGTTGCATTTTATAGGAAATAAAATGGTTTAGGGTGAGCAATTTTATAGAGTTTAACATAATCTACAGAAGGCAAAGGACAGAACTATGACTTTCTAGACTTATGTCAGGGAAGAGGGGTGCCCCAGATATAGTGAGGAGTTCCCTATGCATGGGAATGGGGTACAGAGGACAGTGGCAGGGTGACGGGGGTGGGGTGGGGTGAGCATGGCTAAGAAAGAGACCTTCACAGCTCCCTGTCTTGTCTGCTTTGTGCTGCTGTAACAGAAGGCTTGAGGCTAGGTAACTAATGCAGAATAGAGGCTTCTTTCTTCCAGTCCTGGAGGCTGAAAGTTCTACAACTTCTATAAGAAGTTGTAGAACTTTCTTGTAAGGTCTTGCTTCTTGTAAGGCTCTTTGTACTGTGTATTCCCTTTTCAAAAGGCAAAAGGATGAGAGAGAACTTGCAGTTGTTAGCCCTTTTATGATAGGCATTAGTCCACTCACGAGGGTGGACCTCTCATGACCCAAACACCTTTTGGTATGGCCTATTTCCCAAAACTGCTGCAGTGGGTGTTAAGTTGCCAGCACATACTTTTTGCAGGACCCATTTCAACCATAAGATACGGCCAAAGGACATCATCTTTATAGTGCAGGAGAAGAGGAATGCTCATGAACCCAGAAGAAGATAAGTATACCTATGATACAATAGATTGGAAATTCTGATATATTCAAAGAATCTCATCACTAAAATTCCTCCGATGTCAAGTTAGATTTTAGAAAGGAAAGGGATAAAAACCATTCCATAAATGTCTTCCCTAAGTAAATTGATGCTACAAAAGAGAAACAAACAAGCAAACAAAATCACTAACAAATTTCAGAGAATAACCTGTTTGGGAGATGTCAGGCATTCACAAAGCTACCAGAGTTTCATTGACCTGCTTCTCGAATCCTGGCCAAGTACATCTGTTAAAATGTGTTTTTAGGCAACTGCATTAGCTCTGGTTTTATATTGTTGGCAACATGTGAAAGTCCAGAGCTGCAAATACTTAATGCTGTTCTATAATTAGCCTTTCATTAGTTGGGGTCGGGCTGGGGATTTAGCTCAGTGGCATAAGCGCCTGCCTAGCAAGCGCAAGATTGTGAGTTCGATCCCCAGTACCACCAAAAAAAAAAAAATCATTAGTTGGAGTCAACCTCCTTCCCTTGACATAGATAGAGGCAGGTGTTGGGGCTTGGGATCTCCTCTAATTCTGTGGCATTGAACATGGTGTTTAATTTGCTGTCCTTTTTAAAACAGGGCTGAATCTCCCACCCACCAGCTTGCAGATGAGTTGTGAGGCAGGGTTTATTATTATATAAGTGGGATCACATGAAGTTTATAGTAAAACAAATCTCCATTTAAAGTAAAATGTAATTGAAAACAAGTACTGCAAGATTCATCAGGGGCATTCCCAAACAGAAAATTAAGAATCCTTTCTGGAATTCTGTGTGGCAGTATTTTCGGATATAGGATTTGGCGACAGGCACAACCTGACTTTAAGTGTCTGCTCCATCCTTACTGTTTCAAAGCTGTTAGCTCAGCTTCTGATGCTCCTGGTATAAAAAAAAAAAATGGGAACATGAGCCTGGAATGCTGCTAATGCTTGTAATCCCAGCACTCTGGGAGGCAGAAGCAGGAGGATCACAAGTTTGAAACCAACCTGGGCACCTTAGTGATAGCAAGACTCTGTCTCAAAATGAAAAATAAAAAAGGCTGGGGATGAAGCCCAGTATGAAGGCCCTGAGTTCAATCTCTGCTATTGAAAGAAAAAAATGGGGACATGGAAATGGCCACTTAGCAGGCACTTAACGAATAAAGCATTCTCAATTTATCTCAATAAATACCTCTCCCAACTGTGTGCTGAGTAACTTTGAAGGAGTTATTTTACCCGTTCACGGAGTACATACTTCCTTGATGATGACTGAATGCCTAGTAGGCGTGTGACAAAATGGTTTCCTGAAATGGTAATTTGGGTACGATCCTCCATCTCTGAGTTAGCGTTTCCAGAATCCTGACTGACTCTTTGCATATCCTCAGTTCTGCAAAACAGGAAGCAGAAATCTAACAGTTCTTCCTTTTTTTTTTTTAAGGGTCACAGCCCAAGTGAGGGAGAAAATGAGGTGCTTTAGATGAGCAATGTTCTCTGGCCTGGAAAAATGCGCCTTCCTGCTTGGGGCATCGGTGTGAAGTTGTCTTCCCTGTACCACAGAGCCAGCCAGACCTAGGAGGCCGGGGTTGCGTGGCTCTGGTCAGACACCTGGTCTCCAACCTTCTCCGAGATTCTCAGGTTTTGGGCTTTGAAAGGGAAAGGCACTGTGTAAGAGTGGGTCCGATGGGAAAGAGGATGCTCCAGGACCTGCGCCTGACCCGCTGTTGGAGATGGGGGAGGGAAGAGCACCAATAACTTTTGAGACTAAAGTTCCTGCTGGCATCGACTCTAAGAACTCAATTTAAACTGAACAAAAGAAAAGAAAGAAATGTGGCATTTCTGGCAGACTTATGTTTGTAAATTAAGATTCAGACTCACTACAGTTCTAAAGCATTGGGGGGGGAATCTGTGGATGGTTAATCCTGCTGTGGATAGTTAATCACCTGTTTGGAAGCTGCAGGAAGTTATAAATCGTTTACGTGAATAACCGTCTTTCACAACACTGCAAGATTCAGGGGTGCACGAAGCGCGGTAAAAGTTTTCAGTCATGAGAGATAGACAGCTGAATTTTGTAGAAGGCAGATGGTCAGGAAGACAGACAAAGGACCCTCTTTAGGGAGACATTAAAATGCACCCTCCCCCAATCTTTGCATGCCAGCACTATTTATTATGTAATCGTGATAGCTGTAAACTCACAAAACTTTTGTAGACCCTAAATTTGTTTTGAAAATATGCCTGCTTGATAATGAGGAAGCCTGGAACCTAGTGGACCACGGGGAACTGTATAGTTAATGATTTCCATAAAAGCACTCAGACTGTCTTCTCCACAGAGTTTGAGAGCTCGCAAAGGCCAACCTACCCCTCCTGGCATTCCTGGCTCTCTACCTTTTCCCATTTGACAGCACAGAAACTGAGGCCCCCATGGAATCTGGATTAAGTGAGGCTCACGGTGTCCTTCTGAGGGCTGAGTCTTGGTAGGAGGCCCTTCTGCCTCTGCAGGCTGTGGCGCCTGCTATCTCCTGCCTGTACAAACTGAGCTTGGTAATGAGAAGTTCTGTCTTTGTCTCTGTCCTGCTGTGCACAGATCTATTACCTTAAATCATTTTCCTCATCAGCCTTTACTGGTTTGTCCAAAAAAAAAAAAAAACCCAAAAACAAACATCAAGGTTTGGCTTTCAAGGCTTTCTGCGATTCCACCCAAGTCTTCTAGGTCATTTTTCTGTGCTCTCTGTGAAGCACTGTGTTCTGCCAGGGCAGTTTCCTGGCTACACCCTCGCTGTGCTCTCCTGTGATTTGCTGATGTTCCTTTGTTTTCCTGGAATGCCCCCTGCCAGTCCTGATCCATCCCCAAGGCCAAATTTTATGCTAGTCCCTTGAAGTGTCTAGTGAGGGTTACAGCATCAGACAAACCCGAGTGTCAGACCTCCCTTACTACTGTGTTTCTGAAAGGCTGCAGGTGGGTCACTGACTCTCTGAAGCTCTGCCTTTCAGCATCGTAGCCTGGCTGTAAGGGATAAATGGGTTAATAATATTGTAAAAGGCTTAGCACACATAGTTCCTTGTGCACAGTAGATATCTAGGAAGGTGATTAATTATTCTTGTTCTTGGTTTTCTTTAATTTCTTATTTGCTTTGAACTGACCTTCCATTATGTCTAACAATAGCTAATTTTACAAGCTATGATATTAGACTATACATTTTATTTTTCCCCAGTCAATTGATAGCTCCTTGAAAGTGGGACCCTGTTTCCTCGCAAGCCTTTCTTTTGCATTTTCTTCTACACATAGGTCCTTACACTGTAGGCCACAGCTGATTTTTTAAGAATGAAATGACTGCCAAAAACTTACTTCACTGTCAATTTTCTCTTCTTTCTAAAAATTGAAAGTAGTTTTCAAAAGTTGATTTTTTTTTTTTTTAGATGTGAGAATTCCAGTTGTTGGGCTTCTAGCTTTTAAAAATAGGTCACAATAATCTGTGAAGAGCTTGATGCAAACTAGTATATTTCTATTAAGTCTTTGGAAATTTTGAAGTTTTTAGGGATATAAGGTCTCAACTCAATGGATCAACTAAGTCTCACCGTTCTCCAGGCAGGCTCCAAGATCTGCGTTTACTCTTTGGGAGGAAAAATGATTTCCTAGTCAGACAAGTTTCCTGGTCAGACAAGACAGAAAATGCCAGAGTCTAATCGCTTAAGGGGAACCAGCGGACGTTTAATCAGCTAAATGTGCGTGAGGTCCCGCTGCAAAGGAACCAGCATCAATGGCTAACGTTAGCTGGCATTCATTAAGCTCTCGTTAGGTGCCGGCACTTTGACAGCAGGCCTTTATGTGGATTTCTAATTTAGTCCTCAGGATGCCCCTCGGAGATGGATATGTTTGCTCCCTCATTTGACAGATGGAGAAAAGAATGTTTGACTTGGTCCATGCACACAAGGCAGTTAAGTGTGGAAGTGGCACTGGAAGTCACATTTGTGAACTCAGAGCCCAGGCTCTGGTCCACTGTGGTGCCCAGCTCCCCACATTCCCAAATTGCTTGACCAAGAAATACTCAGGGTTACTTTTTATCAACAACCTACCCAAACCCAGGTGCCCTGGAAGTCACTTTGGGAAACAGAGCCTTGCCACCCTAACGTCACTTGGTTTAGGAGGGTAGCTGTGATCCTACACCCACGTGCCCTCACGCCTCAGCCTCTGCCTGGGCGTCTCTGTCACTTCTTGGCTTTCATGCTAAGTGGCTCATTCTCCAAGATCGCATTCAAATGTAACTCTCTGGGAAGCTTTCTTTGAGTCCAGCAGGCTGGGAAAAGCAATTTTTGGTGCTGTATGGGGCTTTTTGCACCACTGTTAAATGTCTGACTTTTCTTCATCAAACCATGTTCAAAGAGCCTGGCTGGAGAGTCTGGCACTGAAGGGACCCTCTGCTAAAGCTCACGGAATTAGGGCAGTATCCCTTTCCTATTCCTTGGGCACAGATCTCTGAACCTGCCTTGTCAGGGTCCGCCCACAGACTTGGGGCCTGTGCCTGTGGCCACAGCCTGGTGCACCCCAAAGCCAGCCAGACAGAAGGTCACTGCCCCTGGCAGCCTTGTAGTTAACACCCTCCTCACCTGGCCCTTCAGAGGAGGCCTCTCGCGTGGCCTCTTCACAGCCAGGACGCATGCTGGCCTCCCTCCTCAGCACCCTTTTGGAGACAACCCTGACCTGTCCTTTCCAGGGTGCTGTCCAGGTTTCATTACAAGCCCCCCAGTGACTGTTTGGAGTGAGTCAGCTGGCGTGGGGCTCTGTCAGCAACCCGAATCGCCCTTTTGTTTTCGTCCTTCTTGGGGCCTTCTGGGGCTCTCGGGTGGGGCCTGGTGGGTTTGGTTTTCAGTGATGCCGCCAGCCTCCATGGGAGCTCATGATGGGAAGCCACGTCATGCCACACTGAGCATTTCTAGGCCACACCCATCCCTAGGGTATACTCAGGCGCCATACAACTGCTGGCCATCCCCGCTCTCCCGCCGCCTGCGATGAAGTCATAGGTGGGGCCCGGAGACCCCTCTCTGGATAGGGTGGGGGCTTCCTCTATTGGCCTTGGGTGGACTGAAAAGATGGGGAAGGCCGTGATGGCAGTAGTCTTGCCTGTCCATCCCTCTGCACCCTCTCATAATGTTCTGTGGGCTGGCATGGATGGAAGTGGAGGGGAGCGGAGAGAGACCCAGGAGGCTTGGCAAGGAGAAGGACCAGGGATTAACACTGTCACTTACTCCAGCAGCAGTTAGATGGAGAGAGACAATTCAGCCTTGCAGCCGATAGAGCTGCGACCTTGTTTTCTTTCCAACAATGTCCATCCTCGGACCTTAATCCTTGAGACCACAAGACAGAGGAAGCCACTGCAAGCCACCTTATGTAACCAGAATTTGACACAGAAGGAGAAAATATTCTAGAAACAGAGCAACAGCTGGTACAGCATGGAGGTAGAGGGTTTCTTAGGCTGACAGCAGCACATCCGGGCAGCGCCTCGCATTTCTCCCCGGCCTAATGGCTTGATGGCAAATGTTTCTCTACCAGCCCATTTTGCAGACGGAGGGCACCATCATGTCCCAGAGCACTCAAGCTCAATCAAACCCACAGAAATGTTTAACCTCTGCCCGTGAGCACACATGTGTGCGTGCAGGAATGAATGTGGGCTCTGTTAAAGCTCTTAGCCTGCAGGAAGGATTTGCGGATCTCAATGGATATCTGGTTTTTTTTGCACCTGGAATTTTGCCTTGGGAAGATGGGAACACTGATAACAGAGAACTTCTCAGGGTGAGAGAGGTGTCGCACTACACACTTACACTCTCCACCTCAAACCGCAAGATGCTTCTCAGATGACTAATGCCTAGGAAAACAAGGACGTGTTTTAGCATTCTCTGCTCCCCTACCTATGGAAGAGGTACAGTTGACAAGGCACAGCCACTCTCCTGAGATAGCAACATTATTTGCCAATTGCGACTTGAATTAAGGAATGCTGGGTTTAATTGTTTTTTTCCTATAAGGATGTGTAATATTTCCTGTGTGTAACTTCCTATATCATTACAAGGAAAAGTCAAATGATTTATTTAACATTACAAAAATATTCTACAAAACGAGATTCCAGTAAACCATAGTGACCATGATTAAGAGAAGTTTCGGAATGTTATTAAAATCTGTGGAGAAGTTTTTTGAGTCAGAAGAATCGTGGCTCCGGAAGTCGAGTTGCATGTAATGAAATAAGAAAACACAGCTACTCTGACCTTGGCAATCAGCTACCCGTCATAGTACCCTGATGAAAGCTGGGTTCATCATATTGGAGATTTTGAGGGCTTCCTGCATGTTCTAAGAGAAAAGGTTTTTTCCCAAATAGTCAGAGATATTTCACAGAACCTCATGCGTCAAGCAGAATAGAAAGTAGGAGAAGACGTCGCTGCTGAGGATTTCTAGCCACTGATTTATCATTTGTTGACATTCTTTCTACAAGTTCCCCCATTTCTTTACAAGTAACCGTATGAAGTTCTTTCGGTACAGATTTTGACAAAAACCAAGTAAGAGGGAAAGACAGAAAAACTGTAGCGAAAATAGTAAATAGTGGCTTGCTTACCTTTTCTGGGCATTGCTGGTATCAAACTTTTCTCCAAAACATGAGGCTTTCTTTCTTTGGTTGTCCCATGAATTTAGAAACCATTAAAATGTTTAAAGCAAAAATATGATTATTGTTCAAGGCTGCTCCAGGACAATGCCAAAAAACAACTTGGTGAAAAATAAAGTGCTCGCCTGAGCACGAGAGTGTGTTTGAAGCTTGGAGCTCATGCTGTAGTACGAAGTTTTGCAACTGTCTTTCTCAGTTCAGACAGCCTCCCACTCCTTCTTCCAGGCACTTGCCAACTTCCATAATTTAAAGCAACTGTGATCCTTCCCATAATACTCACATTTCAAAGAGCTTAGTATATACGCTCGTTAAGAATGGCAGTGTCCTGCAAACCTCAGACAGAGGCATATGCAAAGCAAGCGTCTCGGGTCTCTAAATAATTTTTCTCTCTCTTATCCACTGCTGGTTGCACTGTGTTACTTCGAGTTCCTTTTGCTTTTTAAAGGGATACCTAGCGCCTAAGTGGCATCATCTTGCTGGGAGCAAGAAGAGCACTTAGGAAAGTTTATGCCTCCACTTAAAGAACAGGCGTACTGGTGATACTGTGTTTACAGATTGCTTTTGCAAAACAGAATTATTTCTGTGAATGGCCCTCACTGACTACTTGAAATAATTGTACAATGTTTTTATGAAATGGGAAAATACGTAAAGTGATGTTATTTGCACTGTGGTCTTATTTAAGCTTCATTCCATATGTGAATCATAAATTCTAGGAAGGCCACTTATTTTTCAAGTTTTGCCTATGTAGTTGAATAAAACCTCCGACATTTTAGTCTGCAATCAGCATAAATTTTCTGACATTTTAGCTTATAAGTCTGTTATAAATTTTACTATTTTCATCCCTTCTCCAACTGCTACTATTTTCTCTCTCTCTGTCTCTCTCTCTCTCTCTCTCTCTCTCTCTCTCTGACACACACACACACACACACACACACACACAAGAATTTGTGAATTATAGCCAATTTAAAATGTTTTTAACTGAAAATGGCAATTTAAAAAATAATTTATGTTGCTTCTCCAAATACGACTTGCTCAGTACCTGATAGACAAAGGTGCTTAATAAATATTGACTGAATGAAGTATAGTTTATTTCAGACAAATCAAAAGTTTTTAGCAATTTAAATTTGTATGTACATTCCCATCAGGAAGAGTTAATGTCAAACCTTGTATAAAATTAAACACAGAACAGTGCATGCCTTTGCTAGACTTAATGAATAGCTATATAATCAAGTCCCTTAAGTAACTAGAAAACATTAATTAAATAGATCATTCAATAGAGAACAGAAATATTGACATAGGCAAAAGCCATTAAGTATGGTCACTGTGCAGAGTTGTGCAAACATGTTTCAAGACGAAAGCCTCATTATTTCAAAAGCTATAGAATTTTTAGTCACATAAAATGACTAGTATGCAATGGATAGAGGCCAATACTTTTGAATAAAATAGTGGAAAGAGAAAATATCTAACCCTATGGGGAAGTTTTCAGACTTTAGGTTTTTTTTTTTTCAGTGAATGCAGATAAAAAGATGAAGTCTACACTTGCTCTGGCTTCTCCCAAGGGAATTCTTCAGGCATAAATGAAGGTGGTGTCATAGCTCTGGGCTCGGATCCTGGATCTGCCTCATTCCAGTGCGTGACTTTAGACATATTCCTTCATTTGTTTAAACTGTGATCTCCTTAATGTGAACTATGAAATACAACTATTTCAAACTAACCTATTTGCAATCTATCTATCTCTTATCTATCTATCTATCTATCTATCTATCTATCTATCTCTATTGCAGTGTTTGTATTTAACACATATTTTAAGGCATTATAATATGTAGTAAGTACTCAGCAAGACCTATTTATGGTCACCAGGTTTGGGGGATATTTATTATAGTAGCTAACAAAACTTTTCCTGACTGATACCAAAATCGGCGGCCTATAAGTGGCGATGCTCTAACAAAGATTCAGTTGCATTGGTCCAATAGTCAGTGGATAAATGTCAAAGGAACTAATAACAGCGATTGGAAAGGTGAAGTTCCAAGTTATGCTGTGATGATCTTGACAGCTACGATAGCTTGGAAGGTACCACATGTGCGTTGGCTACTCTTGGCCACATTGGCCATGGTGTTTCTGAATGAGATGAACCCAGGCAAGAAATGGCTAAAATTTAAACACGAACAAAAAAATAAGGAAGCGAGGGCATACATTTGAAAACTTGTAGTAGCCAATCAATTTCTTGAGGGGCTAAAAATCTTATCCTGACAAAACGGTAGCACTAAAAATTTTAAGTCTATATGCCAAATGTCTTTGAAGACTGAGAAGACCTTCTCAGCTAGCAGGAGGTGAGCTGCAGGCCTGGCGGAGATAGGGTTCTCATGGTGGCAAAGGAGGAGCTGGTAGGGGGGCCCTCAGAAGGGAGAGCTGATGGCTGCAGCATAGAAGGCCTGAGGAAGTCTTCCAAAGGCAGACCCAAGGCCATAGAAGGAGCGCATGCCAGCTACCAGAGGGTGACCTTCAGTATCTGCCAGGCCACACTCAGTCTCAATGACTACTGTGTTTCCTATTCTTCCCTTTTCTGAATGGGAATTTTTGTAGTGGTTATCTTATTGCTGTTTCACCATTTGGATAGTGTGTGTGTGTGAGAGTGTGTGTGTGTATGTGTGAAAGAAAGTGAGAGATGGAGAGTGAGGGAGGGAGGGAGGGAGGGAGAGAGAGAGAGAGAGAGAGAGAGAGAGAGAGAGAGAGAGAATGCACCCGTTTTATTCATAAAACACTTCCATTTTAGTTCATAATGGATCTAGAACAGGTCACAGCCAGACACACACAGAGGACTTCTCAGCTGGAAAGGCCTAGCCTTCCAGCTGAATGCAGTGGTCAGATGGAACGTGAGGCCGATTCCTTTGGGAGACATGTAGAAGTCCTCTGTGTTTGGAAGGACTGATATCTACATGTTCTTCTATGTTTCCTAGTGCTTCTCACAGAGAGGTTGACCATGAGGGTACTTTCTGGCCAGTGGGATGTGAGCAAAAGTCATGGGGGCTATTTCTGGGTCAAAGTGGCAAAGAGCCCTTCAGCCTGCTCCTCATTCCTTCTCTGTCCTCTGCCCATGAGTTTGGAAGCAAATGACTCAGAGGAGAGATAGAAGGAAGCTCAAGCCTTGAGGTCTCTCTTAGCAGACTGCTGCTCAGGAGAGCGGCCTGATCTAACCAGATGCAGACAAGCCTGGGTTATGGTCCTCCACTGAGTTTGGGGTACATGCACCAGGGTTAGCTAGTACAAATGCTCTTCATAATAGAGCTACCTTGAAAGTGTTTTGAATGATTACATGAATATATATATATACAATATATATATATATTACAGAATCCACCAAAAATGTATACATGCTTTTCAGTGAAAGAAAAACTTATATAAATAAATACTTTAATACTACATTTATTGGGACAGCATGAGATTAATATGTTGTTATTTTGGCTTCTACAATTACAAAGGTGCTCAAAGTGGTGGCCATTAGCTTCCAGACATTCATTAGTCCAATGAACTGCTGCTTGGGTAACCATGGTCATGGCGATTGCTACACACACATTTTTTATTTCTTCTCTAAGGACCAGCAGGGCAGTCCTTTTGAGTCCCCTACACGAGGATGACACTATCTGCTGAAAAAGCGTCATACTACTTTTCTCTTTCTGAAGTGTGTACAAATTTTTTTAGTGGACTCTGTGCATGTGAATGTGTTTTTATATATAAATGCGTATCTGTGTAGGGAGTGCAGAACGGAACCCAACACAATCATACATGCACAAAAATGATAGCAGTTTAAAAAATTGAGGAGTAATTGAGGAGTGAGTGACATAAATATTTGATATACACAGCTTGAAGTTTGGAGGTAAGTCCACACCCATAAAATCATCACCATATTGGGCCATAAACATAGTCGTATCTCTCAAAACCTCCACATACCCTCGTTATTATTCATATGTGATACAAACATGTAAAATCTAAACAATTAGCAAATTTTTAAGTACTAAGTATGCATTGTTAACTATAGGTGCTATGGTATGTAAACCTCTAGGATTCTTTCATCTTTTAAAACTGAAACTTCATACCCTTTGGTAGCTATTTTTATATTAAAAATAAATCTCCATTTGCTTGCTCTTGCAAAGTTCATATGGTACTGAATACTTGTATAAATTTAAAGTTTATAAATTATTTAATAATGGGCCAAATAAATGGAAAACCATGGAAAGATTAGTGAAGAAATAGATACTGAAAGCAAAGCTTACTCCCTTCTTCAAAATATATACACATATTAAGAAAATCATTCCATGAGTTGTCATGTATCCTAAGCAACCTTCAAAGCAAAAGCTAAAAGAATTTATAAACGTCAAGTGACAAGTTAAGTAGTCTCCTCAGCACTTTACTCACTCAAACACATGTTTTACCATGTACTGATGTTGATTTTTTACAGTGTAAATAGAAGAAATGTTCCATTAATACTAATTGGGTTAATTTGTAAGCATTGCCCTCTGGTCAGGCTATGTGTTTTTCTTACTGGCTTTGAACTACATGGAACAGAGGTCCAGAAGTTTCGAGTTCGTGCATTTTTGTTTGTACCTCAGGTATTTGGGGTACTTTTACTAGAAACACAGCTCTTTCATTACATGAGCGCTTTAAAAATGCTCTGATCTCTTTCCCCATGTCACTTTAAAGTAATAGGGGCAATAAGTATGATCATTCACTGAGCTTTAACTACGTGCCAGGCACTGTTTGGCTTGTATTATAGGTGTATTTGCTTGCTTTATCCTCTCAATATTGTAGTTCAGTGAAGAAAGTAATAAAATCATCCTCATTTTACAGATAAAGAGTGGGAAGAATAGAGAGGTAAAGTGACCAGGTCATGGTCACAAAGCCACTGGAAGCCAATCTAGGATTTGAACCTTGGCAACACAGTGCTAGTAAAAACATTCTCCATCCCAGACAAAGAGAATGTGCTTAAACAATGTATTTCCTTAGTGTCGACTGCTAAGATTGCTCTCTGAGATGAGTTCAGATCATTTCTGAAAGTATTGTAAACTAACTATAGTCGTTGTTATTCTTGGAAAGCAAACGTGTTCCTATGTGAATGCAATTATGAAGTTTGAACATTTTTAATATATTCAATTTTGTACTCTTCTGGTTAACTTTATTTCTTCTCCTTAGCTTGCGCACAGCAGCCAACTTTCAAATTGTATCTCAAAATCCAGGTGGCTTTTTTCTGGATTTTATCAAAAAGCCTTTCCTGGGTTCTATCAATCATGGGAACACATTGAGGAAGAGATCCAAGGAGAAACGCACCTTGTCGGCAATCATCTTTCTCTCGGAAGACATTACTACAGCTCGGAGAGTGAGAGTAACTGGCTTGATCTTTATTCGGCGTCAAGGGAGAGACCAGTTCCCCTCAGGATGAAGTCACAGAAGGTGGTGACCTTCCTCAGGTCAGGGATGCCTACTGCGTTCTTGTCACTGTTGAGTACTGAAGACAAGGAAGGGGTAGATGTCATTTCTTCAAGCCTCCAGCTTCTGATTCATCCTTTATGGCTTCTGGCCATCATGAGTGCTGTAATTTGGATCTCAAAGGTCCCCAGAGGCCCATGAGTTAAACATTTCTTCCCCAAAGTGGAACTTTTGGAAGGTGGTGGAATCTTTACGGGGTGAGATCTAGTGTAAAGTCTTTAGGTCACTGGGGACATAGGGATTCCAAAAGAAATTCTGGGACCTCAGACCTTTTCCTGGCCATGAAATGAACAATGTTGCCCTGTGCTTAGCTCTCACTGTGGGCCCAGTGCCCCTCCCCGAGATGGGGCTCACTACAGGCCAAAAACTCTATAATTGTGAGCTAAATTAATCTTTTGTCTTTGTAAGTTTATTTTCTCAGGTATGTTGCTACAGGAATGCAAAACTGACTCATACAGTAGGTAACTATGAAGGTACATTTTAAATTTCTTACTGATTTAGGGTAGCAGATGAGCTTACTTTAGGTAGACAAAACTAGGAATAGGGTATAGAAAATATCTAGTAGTAGGTTAGGATTGTAGGCTTGGAAGAAGACTGGAGAGTGTTCTAATTCACTGTCTCTACTTTTGATTATCTGTACAGCCTTGGAAAATGGCTAGATAATTTCCACTCAACTCCCCCAGGGAAAGGGGCCCAGAGCTTTCCAAGGTGTAAAATAATTCTCTGAGCAGTAGTGAATACTTGTGCTTTATTTTCCACGTATAGGAGACTTTCAAATATCCAAAAGCAACTCATAACCTCCTCCCCACCCACCAGTTTCCTCTTCCTTTCTTTGAGTTCAATGATTCTGGCTTTTTCAATAGCTATTTATGCAACCTACTTTTGATTAGGTCACCAGTGGTACGGTAAGCTGCCCTCCCGTGAGCCAATGTCCAGTCAGTGGTAAAATGACTTGTGAGCAGTGGAGTAAAGTGACCAAGGAATCAATATACTGAATTACAGTCTGGACTCTATTAACTTGAGAAGCCTTGTTGCTCCTTTTGGCCTTTGCATATGTGACAAACTGTGTAGCATGACATTAGAGACATTTGACCCTTGCCTAGGGGCTCTCTGTAGGACCTCGTTTTGTGAGTCGATTATTCATCACTGAGAATTGATAGAACCAATCCAACCTCTCTTCTGACATGATGCTTTTCTAATGTCTCTTGACTCTTAGTTTCTGGAAATAGTGCATTCTCTTTAAATTTAATATCCCTAAACTAAAACTATTTTCCCTCAAAGCTACTCTTCTTGAGTTGCCTAGTTTTTGCCATTAGTAGCACCATCCTCTCAAGGGCTTAGGATTTTTAAACACATGTTATCTGTTTTATTTTCTTTCTTTCCTCTAAGCATTCCATCATCATATCTTGAAAGTCTTTTATTGTATCTCTAAAATTAGCATCCTCAGGCAATTTTATTGTTATCCTAGTGATTTCTGGGAGTACTATCTGTGGAATCATAACTTTGAAATTTCCTATGGAAATGAGTGTATGGTAAAATAAGTTTGGATGACAGTAATTATATATAGGAATTTTCAGGAAGAGGAAATCAATTAAATATCTATTTTTACATTCTCCCACATTTAGTAAATTAAAATGGCTATCACTGATTATTCCTTGTAAATCTGTGGGCTCTCTGGACTGTCCTGTTGATATTGACCATGCTGGGCTAGGTAGTTCTTTAATCTTGAGTGGGGCTGATGCATATGGCTAGCAGTCTTCTGGCTGGTGGTGGATCTATGATGTTGGTTGGGGAAATTGGCTCTGCTCCCTGTGTCTCATTCTCCAGCAGGAAACTCTGGACATGTCCTCAGACAATTATAAAAGTCCAAGAGCAGAGGTAGAAATATGCAAATGCCTTTTCAGGTCTTTGCTAGTATCAAGTTTCCTGTTGACTGATTGGCACAAGCAAGTCTCATGTCCAAGGCCAGAGTCAATGTGAAAGAGCCTACTAAAAGACGATGTCTTTGTCTGTTTTCTGTTGCTATAGTGAAATATTTAAGACTGGATGCTTATACAGTAAGAGAGTTATTTGGGTAGTGATTCTGGTGGCTAGTGGGTCCGAAGAGTGTGGTATCAATGTGCTACTGAGGGCTTCCAGACTACATCTCATTTTCGTATCCTGGAAGCAAAAAGGGCACAGGTGCATGCAGAAGGGACCAACTATGTGGGCTGGAATCACTTTGTGACAATTCACTCTCGTGAGAACTAGCTCGGGTTCCATGAGAACTACTAAATCTCTTCCGAGAGTCACGTCTTCAGTGACCTTGCCATTGTCCTGCAGGTCTTATCTCTTAAAGGTTGTATTACCTGGACATCAACTAGGTATATGAACTTTTGGGGGACACACTTAAGGCATGAGACCCAGATATAGGAAAGGACAAGAAATTGGTACCTTAGACACATTCAGTCTTCTGCTAAGAGATAACATGTTCCAAGTTTTCCAAAGAAATATTGGATTCAAAGAATGATTATTTTGAAAGCACATTTGGAAAAGTTATATTTGAGAGGAGATATAGACTTGTCCCTTTGTTCCCATCTCATCTTCAAATCACAGAAAAAGAGATAATAGTTTTAAAAACTCCCTTCCATTTTCTAGTTTCCCTCTAAACAGAGAAGGAGTTACAATTCCTCTTGGTCTAAGACTGAAACTCATCAGCCATATTTCACTAGTGGATTCTCTCCATCTTCTCTGGTAAGCAAGGGAATTATTTATCTTCTAAGGGTGCTAAATGGTTTTGTCTAACTTCCTTCTTTGCAGGTTAAGTGGGTTTTCAGCTTTCTTGTTCTATGTAGATATAGGAAAATCATCAGTTCACAGGGTAGGTCCATCATTCTTTTACTCTGTGGTAGATTTTTGGTCTATAGAATTAATTAAGAAGCTAGGTTTAGTATTGGCTTTACAGGTTTGGGGGTGGGGATCTGGGAGTAGCAACGTTTGCTTCTATTTTGAAGCATCAGATATTTTCAGAGATCAGTTTCTCTTCTCCCAAGCGAGAGAGTGGTATTAATGGGCACTGTCTCTCGGCTGTTAATAAAAGCACAACTTCATTCCTCACTTGGCTGCTAATTCTTGCTTACATAGCTCTCTTGGCAGGGAAAAGCATCATTTACAAGGACAGTCAATTCTTTCAAGATGCAGTCGTTTATCTCACTCATAGGGCACTAACCACTGTCTGCTTTATGTCATAGTTCTTCATGTATGTGCCTCTCCCCAAACTAAATGTGAATTCCTCAAGGGCTAGAATCATGTCTTAAACTTTTTATGTCTTCTTAATATCCAGGGTGTCTCATATAGCATCTTGTGTTTATATACCTAGTAAAAAGTTGCCAAATGAAACAACATAAGGTTGACAAATTTTAAAGGTTATATTGTGAAAATGTGGTCAGATGTATAAGGCAAATTTGAGGTAGACATGCATGTTTTTATCCATTTTCAAGCTATCATTAAGTGCTACCAGATATGATGCTTGGAACAGGATGATAGCATATTGTGAATCTTGACAAGGAGATAGGATATGAGAAATTTAAATGATTACACTGATGGCAATTTATTGCCAGAATGAAAGAGGAAATTGGAAGAAAGTCAAAAAAATTTTTTTTGCTTGGATTTGGTTTCAGGGATAGATAGAATCCTTGGCTCAACTTATATTTTGCCTTCATGGACAAACAGACTTGATTATGGAGTGTGATTCTTTTAGTTCACAAAGGGTCAAAATAAAATGTTACACAAACCATGGGAGGATAAATCTTCAAATTTTTTCAGAATTAGCCAAAACTTAACATAATATATTTTCATTAATAATTTCCTTTAAATTTGCATTATACTTTATTTCATATTATATTTTATGTCATAACCTTCATTCTTACTAGGCTGTACTTGGAAGAAAGCTAATAGTTCAATAATGAGAAGCATACTGTATACTTTTTAATAAAATAAAAAATTTACAAAAATTCTGGTATGAAGGTGATGAAGCTTCATTAGGTAAATTCTACTCTTGGAGACTGACTAATATATAAAACTTCAACTTCAAATGTATTGAGAAGAAATGTAGATTTACAAGAGGTTTTGTGAACAGATGGAGGTAAAGACCACCTCTCACATTGCTATGGTTTGGGCGTGGTTCAAGAGTCCTCCTAGGGATCTTATCTTGGAGGCTGCATCTCCAAGATGGTAGTATTGGCAAATCATGGGAACTTAAGAGGAGGGGCCAGCTGGGAGGTCTTTAGGTTATTGGGGACAGGCCCTTGAAAAGGACAAATGTAGTTCTTTTGCAACTCCTTTAAAGTTCTCAAGAGACAATGATAATAAAAAGAGCAAACCTGGTCCCTGCCCCTCTCCGTTCGACCTTTGTGATCCTTCTTTTCACACCAATCCTACCATTTTCTATTAAGTCCTTACTTGAGTCAGCCTGATGTGGGTACCATGCTCTTGAATCTCTAGAACTGTGAGCCAAAAATATTTTAGACACATGTGTCAGCCCTCCATGATGAATGTAATCACTATGTACCACAGATATATGCTGGTAAAAAGAATTGTTTCTTTTTTTCATGTTAGTTTGTCTCAGGTATTTTGTTACTTTAATGAGAGACTGACTGACATATACATTCCATAGCAAGGTTTAGTCATAGGAATGCTATGGACTGAATTATGTTCTCCTGATTCTCATGCTGAAGCCCCAGCATTTTGGTGTGAGCTAGGATGGAGCTAGGAGGTGCAGGAGGTAACCAGGTTTTGATGAGGTCATGGTGATGGGCCTTCATAAGGGGGTTAGCATCTTCACAAGAAGAAACACAGGACAGCTTGCTTGCTCTTTTTTGCCATGCACGGTCATAGGAGAGGCAGCATCTGCCCATTAGAAAGGGAGATCTCACTAGGGAACTGAGTCAGTGGGCACCTTGGTTGTGGACATCTCAACTTCCAGACCTGTGGGAAGTAAGTTTTAGCTGTGTATGAGAGCCAGTCTGTAGTATTTTACTATGGCAGCCCAAGCAGACTAATATAGAATGTTATACGTAGTTACACCAGGACATGAAGAGAAATCTAGGACTGTTCTAGGCCCAGTGGAACACATGGACATCTACTCATTAACCTCTCTTTGGTTCTGAGTCCAGGTCTTTCCTATTTTAGTCTTTACAAGTGTCTTAAATTTTCACGTCATCAGGTAAATTAAAAGTACTGTGAGATGATACTGCACACTTCCTAGCACGGCTAAAGACTGGCAGCGCTGAGTTGGCAAATGCATAGCAAGAGGAACCTATGTGAAATACTAGTGGCTAAATGATAAAACCACAAACGAGAACTATTTGTCACTTGCATAGAAAGCTGAATTTACCTTTATCATGAAATCCAGAAATTAGGAGAGAGACAAGATGGCGGACTGGTAGGTAGCAGGAGAGAGACCCTCTCTGAGAGAGACAGCTCAAATGCCAGAATAAAACACCCTGGAGAGACCCAAACAGAGAGAGATAGACTCTCACAACCCGGAAAGAAACTAAAGCGCAAAAAACCACTGGAATAAGAGGTCCTGGGGCTACTATTAGTGAAGATAAGATCGGGCGAGCACGGCACCCGCCTAGAGGAGCCTGAATTCCGCCCGACCTGAACAAGCGATCGGCGCCGAAGCGACTGGCTTGAGCCGCCGGAGCCCGGAGCTGAACAGCCCGGCGTGCAGCTCGCCGGGACCGGCACTGCACACGACCCACCCAGAGGCACCATGAATTCCCACCTCAGCCGCACTGAAGTTGCAAGGTCGGGCAGTCCAGCAGTTCTCCGGGACACGGTGAGTGATGGGAATAAGACCCTTCCACGGGAAAGGGGAAACCGACTGGATGACATGTTGGATTTGGGCAGGACAGCCCTAACTCCATAAGGAAGTGGCTTCAGCTGGTTACTCCCCTCGCAGAGCGGATTGGTGGAATCTGCTTGGACTAGGCCACACCCATGGCGGGAACCCAGTTACTTCCCTGAGATCAGTGCACACTGACACAGTGAAGGCCTGCAAAGGTTGACTGGCCCACAAGGGAGGAGATAGAACACACTGCCCGTGGGTGAACTCTAATCTCTGATAACCTATTGAAGAGGGCTAAAGCTCCTAGCCTGCGCCCTCTAGAGGAGCCTTAAACAACAAGAACAGGGTCTGGGAATTACACTGTATACTTGTATGGAAGGAACCAAAAACATGACGAAAGGGAGAAATAAGAAAACACTCCCAGCCCCCAACCCTGAGAACAT